>JAVSBS010027770.1:28045-109396 GCA_033124195.1 Coracias cyanogaster | reverse complement strand
TTTTTTTTTTTTTTTGGGGGGGGGGGGGGTGGTGGTATGAAGAGAAAAAAAGGGAAACACCTGACTGAGAAATAGTATCCTTGCACAGACTAAACTAGGTTTCCTGAAAAGACATGCAAGGTTGAGCCACTGGTACTCAGAGGATGGGATTTTTATGAGCTACCAGTAAAACTGCTGAAAGTATCAGCTTTAACATCTGAGATCCATGTTTCTAAAGAAAATGTAGGACACTATCATTAGTTCTAATCTGCAACCAGTAAAATGCAGTCTTCTCAGAAGAAGATAATGCAGCCAGATTAGTCCAGCAAACCGAATACTTAGACATTACTGCATTAAGGAGGAGCAAGCACATGGAATGAGTAGCAAAGGATCTTAAGCAAAAGCCACCAACCAAAAGAATGGTGGAGAAAGGGAGTTCATCATTCAGCAATTTGCAGGCCTTTTAGAGGTACTGGATCACCAAAGGACATCTGTGTAACATTTTCATCAGTCTGACAAGGGAGCCAACATCAACATTTGTCCACAGGAACCAAACTAAATATTTAAAGGTGAACTAAAAAGCTAAAATGAAAGTTGAGTTAATCATGGAAATATGCACTGAATGACCCTACTTACCAGGTTGTTGGAGACAATTCATCACAGAAACAAGTTGAGACTCCTATTTATCAAGTCTTTTTCTGCTTTTCTGAATTTTCCAGTAGATTTCCTGCTTTTCAAAGGATGGTAAGGAAAATATTCTGTAAGGATAGCAGGAGTCTTGTGTTACCATAGATATCTGATATCAAAGAATAACTTAATGTGTGATCTTTAGTGGATTAAGAAAATTCTGAACATAGCCTCACATAAAAATATAAGGTCAATAATATCATTGTAGCTAGCCTGATTTAACTCAGTGAAGTCTAATAGACGGGCCCACATACCTCCACACTCATTCCTTGCTTTGCCTCTTTGGGTTTTGAACAAACAGGTTTACTATACCTCCACAGAGGTAGATTTGCATAAAGAACCTCTTTAAGAAAAATTAAGAGTTTTGCCAGCAGTTATGTGATTTTGACTTCAGATGTGAAAGGACTGAGCAATAGGAACAAATAGATTATTTGTACCAGGCAATTACAAGGAAAATGGAAAATTTTTTGTTAGAGGTATCAAAGTGTTGTCAAAATGAGATTTCATATTCTGTTAAAAAAAATCCCTGGCATTTTATTCTTGGATTTTCTTGGCACTTTTTTGACTTACATTATTCTTGCAGTCATAAAGTTGCCCATAAACCTGTTTTTCCTTTCTTCCAGCAGCAGTGTCCAATCTGTGGCACACGCATCAGCTGCCACATAGTAAGCACACAGTCCAGCTAATATTCCATCTTCTGTTTCCTTCAGAAGAATGGAAACATGCAGAAATAGAGACAGACTGAATACACAGATTCAGAAACTTTGGAGTCCGAGAAAGAACAAGGCCATTCCAAAGCATAAAATCCTTGAATACTTATTTCAAAGCCCCAGAGAAACCAGTGGAAGTCTGGCCACTGAATTCAACAGGCTTTGGGGCATACACAGGGAGAGTTCACTTGCAGAGTCAGCTGTAGGAAACTGTGGATTAGCATCAGCATCTTTTGAAGGTGGGTTCCACAGCCAACAGCTGCCTGGGAGCTGAGTGGGAGCAGTGGAGGGGTGCCAAGCATGGTTTAGCCTATTCTGCCTTGGGAGTCACTGCATTAGGCACTGCAAAACACTGATTCAGATCTGCAACTTCTAGATCAGTATCTTAACTCTTTTGCCTGGGCCTGGTGAGAGCAGAAAGGCTCCTTATGCACAGTTGACAACTGCATCAGAATTTCACTATGTGGAAGAACTAGAGAGTCCTATTCACCCACATGGGTGAGCCATTCTTACCTGTGACTTTATGGTTAGCCACCTGCAATTTGAGCCAATTTTCATTCTATTCTCACATTTAGTTTCTATTCCCATGCAGCACTCACTAAACCTTAGAGCAAGCAGACACTCCCTTGACATTAGCACAGGCCCTAAGCTTGGGGCAAGTTTTAACAAATCAGGCTGAGATTCAAAAGGTTAAGCAGAATTACTGTAGAAATACTAAATTATTTACAAGTAGTTAATAATCAATGGTTAATCAGAAAAAAAAAAGAGTTAAAACATTGATTTATTTATATCTGATGGGAAAACTATGTAGAAAGTGGTGGCTTCATTGCACATTTATTAGAAATTTTTAATATATTTATTATTTGGAATTGATACTCGATAATAGAAAGAAGTCACTTGGGACTAAATAGAGATTCACACCAGACATAACATTTCACAAAGTAATTTTTTAATTAAAAATCTGTAAAGTCCTGACACATGGGCCTGTTCAAGAACCCAGAGAAATCAATGGGAGCTCAGCTACTGATTTCAGTGGGCACTGGAACAAACTGTTAGCTAAGCACACAGCTATCAGTGTGGCACTGAGCCTGGGTTAATGTGCTCTGCTTCTCATCAGGACTTTTTTCCATGGCATGTCTCAAGAAAGTCTCACAGTAGTTATTAACCAAGCTTGCTCAAATATATGTGGATGCAGATATTTGATGATGGTTCAGAGCATTGTCACAAGACAATAGAACTGAACAACCTATGTCTTGCAAGGCACAAGGAATTAGCTGTGATGAGCATAACAAGGAGACAAAAAATAAGAAACTATTTTTCTGCAATCTGTAAAAAAAGAAAGTTGATAACATCAGGCAAGGGAGTAGTATTCTAGCAGATAAAATACCTTCCAACAGCTGGAAACTGGAGCAATACAACTCAGGCATGAAATTACAGCAAGGATTACTACTAAAGAACACCACACTAAGAGTAGTAGTGGATTCTACATCACTGGAAACGTGTTCATTAGATTGGCCCTTTTAGTGAAACACAGACATCCAGGGAATTCCTATGGCTTTTGCAAAGTAGGAAGTCAAGTTAGTTCCAATGTATTAACATTCCAATGCATTACATTTTTGCAGCTCCTTGGAAAACATAGTATTATAAAAGACAGTGTCACTCACCATTATTCATACACCATTTCTTGCTCTCAGACCTGTCTGATTACACTTTAAATCAACCAGCACAGAACGAAAGGGAATTCCACCCTGGATCCTCTCCAGTTGTTGGCTTGATCAATGGTCATGAAGGAAAGGAAACATGAGAGAGCCAGCTGACAAACAGCTTGTTGACAAGGCTGCATGTAACCAGAACAACAGCATGACATTCATCTAGGGAAAAGTTGACACCTGCTGTAGCAGAAATTAAGAGTTTACAGATGTCACAGTTAGGGTAGTCAGCTTCTAACCCACACCCTTGTAATTCAAGCCTCAAAAATTCTCCAAACCATTGTAATAAAGAAGACTCTAAGCAGTTAGGAAACTGGAGCAAACAGGGTAGAACAGCTGTTTTAATTAGTGTTTTGCTTAACCTGAGAACCATACCCTACTCACTGGGATTGTTAAAATAAATCAGGTTTTACATGGGTAATGGCATTTTAGTTTGCTCTTCTGGAGCATCATTGCTAGAGATAAGCATTTGCAGAGAAAAGCTAGCAATGCTGCACCAAATCTTGGTTATAAAAAATAAATCAAATTAATTCCAAATCACATACCTGCCTAGTACCAGGATAGGGAGTTTTCAGGGCTCATCTTTATGTTGCTCTCATCCAATTATTTTTTTTTCCCCATTGAACAATGAAAATTAAACCACAGCTGTCCACTGCTATCTTCATTCCTGGAGAATGTTCTACCTAGTTTTATGAAACATAGTTTATGAAGCATGAACAAAACATGTGAGTGCATTTATATGGACACATCCAATGATATGTTGGAGCCAAGGAGCCCACAGTAAAACACAGGTGATTACAGAAATGACTCTCAAACTCAACATAGTTGATAGGGTTAAAATGCAATTCTCTAAAACCTTCAAGCTCAGTTCTGCTGTATTATAAAATAATTTAAAAATATATTAGCAGTTCTTAATTAGCATATATAAATGTATCCTAATTAAATGGGTGAAGAAGGCACCCAAATAGTGGCCTGTGAGTGCTCATATCTTGGCGATTTTGTGGTGCCAGTTATGCCAATACAGACACACCATGGAGGTGGTCAGTGGTGGCCAACTACCCTCTGCTGTACGTTCTAACGCATTGACAACATGATGGGTAAAAAGGCAATATGGAATAAGCATTAAAAGGCAATTAGGTAGAAAAAATATTTTTGAACACTTTTTCCATTCTTTGACAGCTAGAAAATCCCTTACCCAATTTGAGGAAGAAAACAACTTTCTCAAAGCTGGAAAGTTCTAATATTTTGGAACTGTGTTTTGTTTATGTTTGAGAAAGTTGTGGAACAGCAACAGGCAATGAAAGCATACATTGGCACAATTAAGTCTGGTAACTCAAGAAGCCAGATATTGTTTTCAGTTCTACACACATTTTAGCTGAAATTTGCCAACCCACTTGAATAGGCTATTTTGGAAATCAGTGGTGACAACATGTGGATAAAGTTCTGCTCTGCTACTTACCAAATAAAGGAGTCTTTGGCTGGAAAAATAATGATTTGTGAACTGAAATGAAAGGAGGCAAGATGAACCTCTGGAGAAATGTGCAAGGAGAGAAAGATTACATGTAGAAATGGTTCTAAGGAGACACTTTCTCCTAAAGTAAAGTGTAGTTACTTTACAGGAGATGGAAAGATCCTTGTATGTTAGCATCATTAAGATATCATGTTTGAAGGATTATAAATAAATAAATAAATGGCCTTCTTGTCCTGAGATCTTCCCTGAATACTCTGCAGTTTCCAATAAGAGCCATTCCTTTTGGGGAAAGATAGACCTTAGCAAACTTTTCTATGATCAACAATTAAAAAGAAATACATCTGTTGTTTGAGAGGGCTTTAGAAAAAGAGTGGACAGTATCAGGAGAGGGAATGACGTGTTACCAAATAAAATGTCAATAAACTACATTCAGGAAGTTTTGTAAATCAATACATATTTTCGTCATATCACAGATTTTTGAGGAAGCAAGATAGGAGAAGAATGAGGTGACAACCAGGCTAACTCTAATTCAAGTGGTTTGCAACACAAAGAAGCTGCTTACCATTGTTTCTTGTACTTGATTCCACTTGGAGTGCATGACTGACAATATTGTTTTATTGTGTGTCACTTAGGCTGAGTCCCCATAAAAGAGGCATAGGACGTCTGTGCTTGTACCAATTTTAGACATTTGTGGAGAAATCCACTCCTCAGAAAAGAGCCAGAAATCTCTCTCTCTGAAGTTCATGAAACAGCACTAGGATTCTTTATATTCTTGTTCAGACTTTTTGACTTCCGTTATTATTCCTTATTTTATATTTCTGTGGTCATTTCTTGAAAGAGCTATTGTTTTGGTTTTTTTTTAAATATGTGTATTTTAGGCAGTAGTTAGCACGGTAGGCTACCAAATTGCATTGGATTCCTAGAAGCTTTATGAATGAACAGCCAATCAACTACAGCAAATTTAATATTTTAAGCTATATATGAGCTCTGAGTTTGACATGACTCTAAAGATAAGTTTCATCCTTTGTCCATGCTTCGGGTCTGGTGTTATTTATATTGCTGTATACCAAGATAAAAGCCTAACAGCCCATCTGATAGATGGCTCAAACCCTAACGCATTACTCATGGAACAGCCTAAAAACTGATAAGAGTTAGAGCTGAACATATTGGCCATTATGAAATGTTTACTTTAAATGCTGTAGACTAGGTTTCAGAGTAATTTCTGCACTATTTGTGCAGAAATTGTGTATGGTACCAAATATGCAGAAGATAAAGATTTTGCCAAAATATCAAAAGAGCACTTCATTAAATATCTGTAGCAAAGAAACCATGTTAAAAAAGAAATTACAATGCCTTTCCCCAACGTGCATGCCTATACATATGGAATTATGAACGGTACATGACTGAACTGAGAGGGTATGTGGAAATGCCAAAGGTTTCCTGCTCCCTGTGAAGTCAGCTCAGGTCTTACCCTTGGCTTTCTGTGAGCAGAGATAGGCCAGCAATGACTGAGAGCTTTAGAATATCCCATCTTGCATATCAAATGCTAAACAATTCAATAACAGTGCTCTTGGGTGAAGGCGAAGGTGCTACCCCATACAATCATTTTACTGTATGTAGGATCTGGAAATGCAGTGCGTTGTGCTTCTGTGACTGCTAAAACTATAACATCTGGAATGCCATCCTGGAAGTTTTCCAGGTGATTTCCATGAGGAACACTTTGTAAAAGTTGTTACCCTTCTAAGCAGAATATGTTCCCAGGCCTGCATAGGAGCAGAGATTGGATTATATAGTGCTAAATGTTTTTTACAACTGTATCAGCAACAATACTGCATGGATAACTATTCAAGGGAAATTATTTTTACAGACAATTTCAATGGATTTGTTCCAGTGCTCAATTAGATTCATATTTCTGGATTCAGAAATGTAAGATAATTATCCTATACTCATCCCTTTGTGAAATTGGGCTATTGGATCTGGGACAAATCTCTTCAGTTTTCCTATTTCCAATCATTTTCACGTAACATTTTCAAAACCTAGGGCAGGAGTAAAATGACATGGGACAGAGTGAAGCTGAGTCTCTAGGATGTTTAAAAAGCTGATGCTGCTCACAGGGCCTGGACAGCCACGTAGTTTGAGCATTTAGCAGCACTGGCAGGTACATGGTTATGGGAGCAGGCAAAAAAAAGGGGCTGTCTCTGGTGCTCACAAGGTGAAGTAATATGGTGGCTCACTTACATTAGGAGTTTATGTTGTGAGGCACCAACTACTTGCTGGATGTCTGTTGACTTCAAACCCTTGGTAAAGTACCCCTGCCCTACAAACACACAATATACACACTTTGTGCTAGAGGTAAAAAATATTAACGTGGTTAATTTAATTAGATTAGAGAAAGAGAGGAAGGGTAAATGTTCGGGGAGAAAAAGTAAATGAGAAGCTATTTGAAAGCTTTGAGTTGCGTATCTAGCATAGACCTTATTGTCAGTAAGGAATTACAAGTTTGGGACTAATGTATGAGACACTACAGGAAACAACAGAAAAGCTGGGGAGGCTAAGGTAAATCAAGGAGTTATAACTTTTTGCATAACATGGTACTCAGGAAATCGAGTTTGAAAATCCTGCTCAGTGTAGGATGCTAAAGGAAATCTGGATGAAGTAAGAAAACCATCTCAAAGACACATAAACAGCCTCACTACCCCTATTCTCAGTGTTATACGTCCTGTAAGATCAATGTTTAGTCAATAAACTCAGAAGTCCACAGCACTGAAGCTGAGGGGAATCTCACAGCAAACAAAGGCACAGCTGAGTTTTCCCCGTGATTTTTACCTCTAAAACTCTCTATCCAAGTGGGTTTTATGGGTAATGTCTTACACATCACATATTATTTTTCAGAAAACCACACTATTTAATGTGATATTATTCACAAAATTGCCACAAGTAGGGTGTGATCACAAGAATAAGAGTTGGGGAAATAACTGTATTTGGTTTTGTAGACTTTTAACATCTTATTGTTTAAATCTATTTCTTTTTTAAAGAACCGCAGCCATCAACTATGTTTACAAATGAGAGAAAATTGTTTTCAGCAAAATACTTCATGTTGCAAATTAATGAAATAAATGGACATAGAAGATTAGTGGTTTTTTTTTTCAAGTAGAAATGTTTTCTTTATTCTTCTTTACTTTTCGGTAAGACAACTGCTAGACTATGTTATGTTCTAGTAAAACTAATAAACAAAAATTTCCTGAGTGCAAATCTTACCCCGTCTAAATTACGTTTAAGATTGTCTAGTTCTTAAACTCTATGTCATTCAAGATACCTCTTAATTCCTTGATCACCAAGTAAATAAGAGAGTTTTGAATTGTCTTAGTGTTATCTGTCCTAGCAGCATCAAAAGTATGCTCAATTTGTACAGGTATTTGATGCATTTTTAAAAGATTCTTCAGCTCAGCACCTTCAAATCTAAATTATATTTGACACTGCAATTGCAGTGCAATGACTTTTCGTGTAAATAGTACCATTTAGCCAGGAAACTACTTAATTGTTTCTGAAAAAAAGACTGCAAGTTCAGTTTAGGGACTGTTCAACCAGAGTTTGTGTCTTTTGAATTGGAAAGGCTCAGATATACGACAATTGTTTCTGTGAGCCTGCTTGTAAGCCTTCTGATTAGGGAAAGTGGAAGAAAACAACACAATTTTGTCTGAAAAAAATGAAATATTTTTCTGTTGAAGTAAGAAACATCATCTTAAAAAGCAGGAAGGTGAGCTGAACACTCAGAAGACACAATTTCACAAAGAATACCACTTTCTTTTAAAGACTCATCTGTTATAGGTGAGCCAAACCACTGAATAGTCAGTCACAAACTTTTTAGACCAGTTCCAGGAGTTCAAGATTTGTCCTGCCAGGAAGAAGTACCACAACGTCTTCTGAAATCACGGGACTGTAGATACTGTAAGGGTAGGACATCCAGGCTTGAAGAATGTCATCCTAAGTGTGTCCCTTTCCTCCCATGGCTATACAGCTAACTAATGCAGATCTGGGGATCTGAATATTTCACTTGATTAATCTCTTTGCGCCCCAATAAGACTGTGGCAGAATTTATCTCAAGGCTTATTTCTGGACCAGGTGTTTCTTGTTTTTAGAGACAACAAAGGCTTGTACCCATGATCATCCCTTTCTTCAGTACTCTTTTTCAGGCCTTTTCCTCTGAAGGGGTTATACCTTGAAGTGGCTTTTCCCCCATGCTCATACACTGAGGCTCACAGTGTTGTATCAGTCTGCTCATCAAACAAGAGCAAAGAAATGGGATAAAGTTAGAGAAAGAAAATATTTCAAGATTAGCCCTCCCAGTGTAAATCAACGTGTGAACCTTCAATGGGTCACATGAAAACCTCACACTCACATTTAATTTGCCCATCCTGAAGTACTTTTCTTCCTAATGCCAAATGCCATAATGCTCTCTGTCAGTGATTTGAAATTATTGTATAAGCTACATATCGGGTACACTATTGTTAATGAAATGCACACAAGATGATGAACAACTTCCTTTTCCTGCTGGAGCCCAGCTGCAACTAGGCCCTGCATCCTTGATGCTGTAAATCAGCCCTTTGTACTCCGGGAGGATTCAATCAGCTGCAGGTGTGGGCCTGCCAAGGCCCGCCTGGGATTAGGTAGCAGTATTTGATATGAGATCCCAAACAGCACCAGCAATCTACACACCACATGTGGCCAGTCTTTGGAGAAAGCAAAGGAAAAACGCTGATGAAATGTGGCACAGGACCATGGAATGCAATTTCAAACTTCCACATCTGCAGGAAAGAGGGAAAGAAAGTTCCTAATTTTACAATGATGATGTCATTGAGAATACACTATAGTGAAAAAGATGGGCCAAGGCTTTCATAAACTTAACCACTTAGGACGCTGCTAACTGAGGGTTGAGATCTGTGTGTGATACTGGTGTTTTAAATGCATTAAAGTTCAGTGAAGCCACACGCTGCTCTGCTGGTCTGTCAAAAGGTGTCTGTTACTGTGTTCGTGTTGTGAATGTGGCTGCACAGACCAGCCATTACCACAGCACTTGTGCTCAATGCATGTGAAACCAAACCTCTGCTGGAGCTTGTTCACTAAACATTATCATTAAAGAGAGGTGATTTTGTCAAACTTATTCCAGTCTGAAAAGCTAAAACGGTTGCCTTCAACAAGAAACAACAAAAATGGTTGTTCAGTTCACTCCCAGAGGTTCAAAGTTGTGAAGAGTTATTTTGAACATATATCCTTGATATCTGAGGGATAAACAAATGTTAAAACAGGTCTGGTTTTGTTATTACTGTAAAGATAAAACATACTGAAAAGAACATTTCCTTGATTTTTTTCTTTAAAAAAATCTGTTTTCCATTAGCTTATCTTGATAGCTGAAGTTAATCATTATTTTCAACCATATATGATTTAGATATTATGTCATTAATTCATGTACAATCCATCTGAATAATGATTGTGGTTTTCTGCTTTACAAATTCATCTACTTCACTGGGAAACCAAGAGAGTCAAATTCCATGCAACATCTGTTTTCCATTTTATGTAATTGCTATTTTCAGAGTTATAATCATGTGTTATTGTAAGGACCACAGTGTCAATCATGCTGCTAATGGGGAAAATTCAATGCCTAAATACCTGAGAGAACAAGGAGCTGACTTAAACAGGTGCATTTAGACACTTGGTTTTAAGTATAACTCTAGTCTACCTATTTAAATAAATCATTTTAAGAAGAAACTATATTCTTCCCATACCTTCTACTGAACCAAAGTTTAATACAAGCTTTCTACACTGTGAGCCTGGTTTTGTTCCCATCAGTTCAAAACCAGTAGGACTTTGTTCCCATGCAAGTTCCAGTACCATTAACCCAGTGCAGCTCCCAATCCAGTTTACTTAGCCAATATCAATACACAAAGTTAACCCCCTTTTGCAAGTGTGAGGGAAGGGGAGAAAATTGTAGCTCTTTTTAAAGACTGTAAGATACACATTTGTCTTAGTTATCACATCCATAAAAAGTTGCAGAAAGTAGACAGACATAGGAAAAACATGACAACTCATGATTGCAGGTAAAATACTGTACCAAAAATGCAGTATAAATACGGTCTTATGAGCTTAATTTAGAGTTTGATTATAAATAGAGTAAAAACCACTCCTCATCATTCAGAGCAGTTACAGCTCAAGGTACAGATCATGACAGATAGAGTGCTCTGATCAATCTTTTTTGTATTTCCCACTTCCTCTATTTTATAAATTTGTTCATACACATTTTCAGGTAGAGCTGACTAGTTCCTGCTTAGAAAGAAAGTATGAAACTAATATATATTTTTAGAATATGTGTAATGTTTCGTTACGGATAATAATGCATATATAGAAAAATATATTTACGCGTGCAATAATTTTATATATTTGAAGGGCAAGACAGTATACTTTGAGCAATTGGAAGTGTGTGAAAAAGTACATTAAATCAGCAGGTGTTCATTCACCCACTACCTTTGGATAACAACACTCATTAAAATACATAAAGTATTGTTAATCTCTGCTTTTGAGAACGAGATAAGAATAGTAGTAAGTGGCAGAGGGCTTCTGTGAAAATTGCCCTTAGCAGAAACAGTAAAAGCTTTTTTTCTTAGAAAAAGGGAGTTGCTGTCCTTTGTCTTTCTGAATATAGTTTTGAAAACAGATCAGTTTAAACCAATTAGATGGCATAAAAGAAAGAAAAAAATATCTGCATATTGCAGCCATCACCTGCAGGATGGTAGTTCAAAGGGAAAAGCCTGGAGACATTCACATATGTGTACACTTGCCATTAATACCTTATGATTACACTCATATTTCATCTCTCCTCCTCGAAATCTTCAGGTACCCAGTGGTGTAAGTACAGGACAGGAATGGGTTGTATTTAAGAGAATTAAGACTCGGAACAACTTTCCTGACTTAACCCTGAAAGTTAATCTCTGCTAGCTCCTCTGGTGAACATTTGAAGCTCAGGCTGAAACAAGCTGCCAAGTTGGAAGCTGTGCCTGCTATTGCCATGAGAGCCACAGTGGGCACACCCCAACTCTGCTTCCCCAGGGCTTCAGCATTAAATTCTCTGCCATCGCATCCACACAAGTAGTTTTGCATGTATGCAGAACCTCAGCTCTGCAGGGTGTGGTTGGATCCTTTTCCAGCTTGGATAAGTGCCTTTGTGCACTGCAAGGGAAGAGCTGCATTTACACATCTGGTAATTTTATGGCCACATTAGTTGACCCAAAGTAAATTTCTGTGTTTGCTGGTATGCATACATCAGTCAACCACAATTAAAAAGGATGCTTGAGGTAATTTAAAAAGACAAACAAGACAATGACACTTGGGAAATCCTGAGCTGAATTGCAGGCAAGAGCCCATTTCTAGTAGGAATGTGCAAGTAAAAGCAATTTGTATTTTCAGTGTCCCTAGAAAACAATGGCTGAGGTGAAGGTTCATCGGTACTGCTTGCAGGGAATGCAAAACTATGAGCAGAGACACAGTGAATTAGTCCAGAACGTGGTGGAGTACACTGCAATGTATTCTGCGGTATTTTCCCATCTGATCTGATAAAATTATATGGCAAATACAAACATGCAGTTATACAAGTGATCTACGCTAAGAGAGTGATGGGTTAGCACTGGGAACCCTCAAAATTTTCATAAGGGCTCCCCCAAGCAGGGGATTGTGTTTGTTTTTCTTTTTTTAAATAACTTTTCAGCTCAGGATTAAGTACAAACCTTAGTTTTCTCTTCTTAAAAGGACATATCAAGCCTGAAGAAACTGCTGAAGGCTTCAAAGCTAACAGCCCTGATGACACAAGGTAAATCAGAAGAACTCCATTTTTGTTTTATCTTTTTCATCTTATGATCTTGAGGGATGCAGCTTATGACTTGTAATGCACAAGATCAACAGAAATGCAGACATATTCTGCATTTCAAGTCCTTGTGCATAACACTGGACACATACTACACCAGACGTAGCTCTGTACTTCCGAGGGTTGACAGCAAAATTCCAGGGTCTAATTTCACAGCTATTATTGCATGAGTAACTGTAATACTGAATTTGTGGGTATAAGTCTTGATACATTATTAGTCCTGTTAATAACTGCAAAACATTGCCTTCAATTAAGTAAACCACCGAACAATAGAATGGTTTGGATTAGAAGGGAACTTAAAGATCATCTGGTTCCAAGCCCACTGCCATGAGTGAGGACACCTTCCACGAGATCAGGTTGCTCAAAGCCCCATCTAACCTGGCCTTGAAAACTTCCAGGGAAGGGGCCTCCACAACTTCTCTGGACAACCTGTTCCAGCATCTCACCACCCTCACAGAAAGAATTTCTTCTTTATATCTAACCTAAATGTACCTTCTTACAGTTTAAAATCATTACCCCTCATTCTGTCACAGTACTCTCTGATAAACAGTCCCTGCCCATCTTTCCTGTAGGCCTCCTTTAAGTACTGGAAGGCTGCTATAAGGTTTACCTGGAGCCTTCTCTTGTCCAGGTTGAACAACCGCAAGTCTCTCAGCCTGTCCTCATAAGAGAGGTGCTCCAGCTCACTGATAATCTTTGTGCCCTTCTCTGGACCTGCTCAAGTGGGTCTATGTCCTTCTTATGCTTGTGGCCTCAGAGCTGAACACAGTACTCAAGGTGGAGTCTCTCAAGAGTGAAGTAGAGGGGGAGAATCATGTCCCTTGACCTGCTGGCCACACTTCTTTTAATGCAGCCCAGGATGCAATTTGCTTTCTTGGCTGTGAGTGCACATTGCTAGGTCATGTTGAGCTCTCATCAATCCATACCCACAAGTTCTTCTCTGCAGGACTGCTCTCTAATCTACTCATCACCCAGTCTGTATTTGTGCTTGGGATAATAGCATTCTTATCATATGCAAGTAAGTATGTTTACTGGATTTTTCTCCTTCATAAGGATTGTATATCTCAGTTAAAACTGTAAACAGGGTTAGTTACCTGTTCTTCCTGACTTTACTTACTTTTCTCATGCAAATCATCTTTACATTCCCAAGTCTGGCATTTCACCAGCATTAATTTTTTAATCATTTATTAAAGTAGAGAGAACAAAAAGCTGTAATGGAATAAATATTGATATTCATATAGAGCAGGGAAAAATTCCTGTGAAACTCACGACAGTGAAGCAGAACACAATAAACTTGGCATTTTCCATCTCATACATGGGGTCATGGGGAATTTGAATGTATTCTAATGTTCACAGAAGATCAAACAATTGATCCAACAAAAATAATTTTGTTAGCATCTTATACAATTAAAGTTTGTTGCAAGACACATGACAAATTATTCATGTGGAATTATTCTTACTACATAAAAGCCAACTAGAATTTGGACAATAAGCAGTAAGATAATTTCTCAGCCATGCAAACATCTTAGTTCGTGTTTTGAGAACACAATAGTTTTGCTTCTGAGTTATTGGTAATGAAGAGTCTCAGTCCATTTCTTGGGACTCATCACTACAGTACTGCACAAAGATGGCAATAGAAGTCTAGGTTTCATAAATAAGCATTCAAACAACAGGGTTGCAGAACAGTATTTTGCAACTGCTTTCAGTAGTAGGTGATGGACAGACATTCTATTGATTTTAGACTTTCTGTTCAGGTGATACTCAGAGCACCCATGCTTTTTGTTTGGTTCACTATATGGCCAGGGGAAGAGAAAGTCCCTTCTAATCAGGCTACTCAAGCTTGATGCCAAGCCATATGGCAGTGCGAATATCCCAGATGTTCGTGAGACATTGTAATCATGTATTTGACTGCTCCCTGCTTCAGTGATCATTTTTGAGCATATTTGGATTAGGTATCAATGGAATACCCCTTATTTTCTTTTTTAAACTCTATTTGTCCTACTGTAAACTAGATGAACTAAATGAACCATTAGTGAAAGGCATTAAAACACAACAAGAAAATAAAGTTCTGGTATGGTTAAATTAGCTGAATAAATACAATTCTTGTCTTCTGAGAGACATCTTGATATTCATCCTTCAGAAATTCAGGGTGACATTCAGTTGTCTAAACACAGGTAAAACATAGGTACTTAGCATAACTTTAGATAGCCTAAGGTGTTCTACCACCACCAGAAGCTTCTCCAGATATGCATGAGTCCATTGCATATACTCTGTTATAAGGAAAACAGCTTGGGTAGCTTGTTTGGATATATCCGGGCATTTCAGATGATGGTAGACATGCTTGTCTAAGCAGCTGAATTTTGTCCATGAGATTCAGCTCACACAGTAAGAAATATTATGTAGGCTACTAAAATCCACTGTGAGGGGGTAGCCAATACAGAGAGGCCCAGGTGACTATAGGTACCATTTAGGTATCTTGGTCTAACAGGTGAATCCTGCCTCTGACATCTCTTCCAACCTGTAGAAACTAGCTAGGTATAACCACAGATTATCCCTAGCCAGAAAAAAAAAAAAAAAGGCTAAGCATAATGCCCAGCTTTTAGGATGGGAACCTCATTGAACAATACTTTTCATAAGACTTCACACTAAGTCTTAGCATACTTACCCTACTCTGAAGACTCACATTCTTAAAATGGGGGCTCTTCCTGCAATTCAACTGCTTTAACACAAGTACTGAATGCCATCAGAGACACCCTCTG
Source organism: Coracias cyanogaster (assembly GCA_033124195.1). Classification (NCBI taxonomy): domain Eukaryota; kingdom Metazoa; phylum Chordata; class Aves; order Coraciiformes; family Coraciidae; genus Coracias; species Coracias cyanogaster. The sequence continues at coordinate 94,169 of JAVSBS010027770.1, read as the reverse complement.
ACACATCCACATAAGGCTGACAAGGTAGGACATAGGTTCTGGATCAACAGCAGGAGGTCAGGCTTTAAAGAACACAAAGTGCCTGCTGATAGGCAGCAAAATCAAACTCCAGCTATGAATGTTCACAGCATGATTTCTAACCCTCTCAACACGATTTCTAACCCTCTCAACACTCTGATAATGCCTTAGAAGGATTTTTTTTTCATTTGCATGGAGAAAGAGACAACATACAAAATGAAATACATTATAATGGAGAAAATGATCCAAGAAAAAAATGATCTAAATATCAGAGTCATTTTTCTAATGGTGAGGTCCACCAGACAGTGGAACATTTTCCTAATGGAACTCAGGGTAGAACTGTTGATTAACTATCTAAACCTAGACAAGATAGTATTCTTCAGAACAAATATTTCTGTAGAGAATGATTCTGTACGTGGAGGAAAATCAGCATGATGACCTCCAGCCCTAGTCCATAGACATTTTCTTTAAGTGTGTGATACCAGGTAATGAATGTAAAGACTCAGTGTAAAAATTAGCTGGCTTAAGAGGATTTAAAAAGTAAACATATGGAACACAGTTTGAAATATTCATGTTTTCCTCTCATAGTAGGCCAATGTAAATATTATTCCACATGTTATCAAGTAATTCCAAAGCTAAATGTACTTACCCCAAGAATGGTCATGATCAAAATCTAACAAAGTCCTTTTGAAAGGCTCAGTGTACATAAAATAAAGGTAGCCCAAGAAAGACGTGGTTCCTTTCCAGAAGGAAGAACTGAGGAACACTTTTGGTATTTCAGTAAACCAGGTGTTCTGATAGCCCAGTCTGGGCTCCAGGTAATCCATACAAAAGGCAAGGAACAACCCAACTATGCCTTTGCCCCTCAGGAAAGCCTCATTCACAAGGCACAAGGAAAACCTGTGGCATGAGCATGGACACTGTCTTCTGTGCAGAGCACAACAGCCATGGTGGTTTTCATCCAGGCTGAAGGAGGCAGTTGTTCAGAAAATGAGAAATCGTAGGATCATGTCCTGAGCCTGGTACCATTTTCATTCAGTCGTAGGGGTTCATACTATCCCCATGACTATTGTACTCTTAACTGTGCGGTGGTTTAGCCCCCAGAAAAGAGGAATGCAGTGAGTTCCTTTTATTTACGCAACCAGCCTGATTAATTGCTGTTAATTGAGAGAAGCCTTTCAGAGAAAGACAGCTATGCTTTTAAAGCCCTCCCACACTGAGCACAAGTCTTCACTTCTAAACTGTTATTCATATTCAGATAATAAAGTTCCTCAGTGAGGTTGTCTCTGTTCCATATTGAGTTAAGTGAAGATGCCTAGTAGGCATCCAGGATTTAAGAGCTGCAGTTTGAAAGAAAATGGTAACTCCAGGTCCCTGTACTTGGTCTATCCCATTGGCTAGTTTTAGACAGCTCCTACTTAACTTTCAGGACTAAGGAATGACCCTTTGGAGGTCATTGCATCCCTACAGGGATGTTTAAGAAAATTACAGAATCATAGAACGTTAGGGGTTGGAAGGGACCTCTGGAGATCATCAAGTCCAACCCCCAATGTATCTGGAGTCCCTGCCTGTGTCCAGGTAGACATTTATAAATATTGCACTGCCAGAAACAGATACCAGGAGGGATTTCTGGACCTGACCAATAGTAAATAATAATTGTATGCCTGTCACAAACTCATCATAACATCTCAAGTGGGGCAAACAATCTTTTATTGGTTTGATCTAGTTTTGGCTGTATCTACAGTTATGGCTTTCAGCAGATTAACATCTTCTTTAGGTGACATAATTAGAAAACATTCCCAAGAGAGACAAAATCAAATCATTTTCATTGTTCCCATCTGCACCCTATCTATGGGTGCTACTCCACTTCAGTCAGCAGTCACATTCTTTTATCCTAGTATGAACTTTTGTAAAGCCTTAACTGTAAATAATTATCTCCCAATAGTCAGATTTTAGACAGTTAAGCTTCTTTAATTAGTACATTCTTAAAAATATTCTCTAAGATTTCCTTCACAATGTATTTCTGGAATGAAATTATTGGTACCAAAAATTCTTTACTACCAGTTACAATACTTTCATCAGCCCTGTAAAAGGAAGAGAAGCCGCTTCAGCAGGAATCATTTATGGATGAAACTTCTGGATACATACACAGCTTCTGCAGGATGCTGAAAGCCCATATCTTTTAGCCAGTCCAAAATTCAGAAGTAGAGGCGTATGTGACTTGAGCATTGCCAACTCTCATAATTTGCATCCTGAGTCTTATAACGGTTTGCTGTTTCTTTTCCATTAAGCTGCAGCTCCTGGGGTCCTATGATTAAGCAAGAATCTCAGCTTTCCCCCTATAAAATAAATAGATTCCAGTTTCTAGACCAGAACTGCAAGCCAGAAAATATGTACCAAAAGAAACCAGGAGTTTCCCATTTTTACTTAATCATGTGATCTTTTAGTCCTTTTTTGACTGTTTGACGACTGGTACAACTTCTGAATGTCAATGGCTGGCAGTCTTGAGGCTCTTTCAGCTCTCCACAAAAGGACAATGAAGGTGCTTACTTGGAGGGTTACCTTACAGCATGACAAAATCCAGGGAGGATCATTGAAATGCTGAATCAGTTGTTAAATGTATATCATCTAGAGGCCACCTGCCTGCCAGATCAAGGCAACGAGTCCCTATAGAACTATTGAGGCTGCTGATTTTTGCACTTCCTTGACTGCAGTATGGTTTTACTTAGCACGTACACCTGCATAATTGAAATCAATCCAACCATAAGTGATACTCATGAACAAAAAAAGTACACAAAACAAAACACAAAAAATTACAGAGTTAGCAGGATCAGCACTAGACCAGTAAAAATAGCTGATGAACCTTGCCAGCTGTTGAAAAACTGTCTGTGGGATCAGTTCCTTTGTTCTTCTCTAATAATAGTTTTGGTTTATGTTTCTTTTTTTCCCCTTCTTTTCTTTTACTTTTACTGTTTTCATGTTGCTTTGATGTTGAAAACAGCCACAGCTGCAATACAAAAATTATTGTTCCTACTTTCATACACAAGTTCATGCACTCAGAGGCAATTTTCTTTATGCATACGCATTACATGTGTAAATGGATACTCGCATGTGTAAATATATACATGCACCAGCACATGTAAACTATACATTGTTTGTGAATATATCCTGATGTCAAATGATTACAAATAAAAAGGAATTAAGTTTTGTCTAACAAAAAGGGAAAATTATAAACTTGAAAATCCTTTTAATTACAAACTTCTAATAACACATAAAAACTTCAACTAGGTGAAATTCTGCAATTCCTCTCTAAATATTTCACATCCCTATATAGATATTACTCCCTTTAAAAAAAATTAAATATTACATTTGCTGCAGATACCTTGATCAACCGAGATAACCCTTTAATTTACAGTCACAAGTATGACATCAGCCAAGATCAGCAGCAATGTAAAGATAACAGAAATCAGCCTTCCTAAATGCACAGTACCAAGCAACAGAAACCCTCCCATCCAGCTTAGTAAAATATAATTTTTCATATGCAGAGGAGGTAAGATAGACCCTCCATGATGCTCTGAAGTCTTTTGCTATGAGCATATTGAGAACAGGAGGTTGTAGAGTAACTTCCAAGAGCCAGAACTCTTCTAAAATTTGTTTGTCTCATTTTTTGAGCTAGTCTCACAAACGTCCTGTGATGTTAGTAGATATAATTAAGGCTTTTTTGATGGGAGGAAAGAGAAGAACTGGGAAATGTAAATGGCTTATTCAAGGTGACACAGGAAGTCTGTGAAGAGCTGCAAATTGAACCCAGGTCTTCCAACTCCCAGTTCAGTCTTTATATCAATCACAAAACCTTCCTTCCTCCCTCCACTAGATATTTAAAAACAAAAACATTTATAACTTGAAAAAAAGTTTCTTTCTTCATGCATCACATTGGATGCCTGAGGTAGATTTATTCCTTTTGAATTTGACTCAATTTACTACACAGTCCCAATTATCACAATATTTCTTAAACTGCTAAAATGATAACAGATCCTAACTTCTGGAGTACAATGTAGGAAAAGTAGCAGAAAAATATATCACACCGGCACAGGTCATAGAATCACTTTCTCGGATGGGTCAGGCATTAATCCAAGCAAATAAACTTAAGATCATTGATGCAATTCCTTGGACAACATTGTAATATAACTACACAAGAGAGTGGGAGCAGGGGTCAAGATTTTTTGGTTCTGTTTCTAATTATCTTTATTATTGTTATAATACAGCACTAACATTTTAGTTCAAGATCTCATGTCATTTTGTATTTTCCAACTAACACAAAAAAGTACAGGTCCTCCTTTCCAGAGCATATATTTCAAAAGATGAGGTTGTAACCTACCACAGACACATTGAGTATTTGGTAAATCACATCTATTGTCTAACTATTTTTTCCTCACTGTGAATGGATTGTAATTGCTACTTCCCTAGCAGCTCAGTTGCAAGGTCCATATAACAGGGTGGGGAGGTGATCTTGTCCTTACGATTTATGATAAAGTTATGGGGGCGATTTGCAAGATGAGAGACCACAGGACTGAATTCCAAAACTAGAGCTCAATCTCTAACTAAATATCATGTTTCAGAAAAATTTAACGTGCTCTGAAATATACATATCTGTGCATGTATTTAAATTAAATGTGTATAATCATACAGATAAAAATTCAGAAAAAAGATCAGCAAGTGTGTTGAAATATATACTCACAAGCACATACATATGTTTTGAAAATACTGCTGTGTCTTGGAAATGTCCCAAGAACAACTTCAAGTGCTAGAAATTGTTACCATTAGTTCACCTTACCAGGAAGATAAGAAGAAATTGTTCCAAGCATCTGAATAAAGAAATAGAGTTTATGGAGGTGACAGAAACACAGCTAGCAGCAGCAACAGCTTATTTGAAGTTTTTAACTGTTTCAGTATTTCTCTTCCAAATTACTCCCAGTTCTTTTTACAGTGCCAGCAGCCAGAGTGAATGCTCCTTCCTTTCATCCTGTCTTCTTCTTTTGGACATTTCCCATCCCTGATAAAAAAAACATTTCACAATATTTGGTGGTACAGTAGGTCTACAACAGGAAACAGCTGGTATTGGAAGCTGGCGGGCACAGAGCAACAGGCAAGATGGGGCTTGGGTCCCAGCACTGAAGGTCCTGTGACCCAGCATGTTCTGTGGCTTCAGATTATTGCAAGATGAACTCTACCTAGAAAGAGTAGCATGCCCATCAGGGGAGGCAGAGCCCTGCTGTGAAGGAATGCTGACCTCTGACAGGTGATATGGACCATATAATAAGAGGCGAAAAATAGGATATGATATTTAGCCAAGGCTCTCTGTCACAACTGTAGATGGTTGGTGATGATATTTATCACTGTACTCTGCAGACATTGTGTTCATAATTTGTTGTACAGTGGGAAGCAGTCTTTACAATATGATTTGGTGAGGGTTGGACGGGAGACTAATTTGTAGCTGGAGCCATTGTCAGCTCAACAATAACAGTTCCAGCTTCTTCTTAAGTTTTAATTTTCCTGGAAAAAAATAATCTCATATTTCCTTCCTGCCCCAGGGAAGAGGACCTAAAGGGGAAAAGTCAGCTTCTCTCCCTCTCCACTGAGGACTAAACATCATTCTTACAGAATGGAGAAGAGGACAGGAAAAGCCCAGCCTCTCAGGAAGAAAATTCTTCATCCCTAGACTTCTAGCTCTTGACTGTTCCTCCACCAGCCCTCCTCCTGTTAAACTGGAGAAATGGAGGAGTCCTACGATGGACAACTTTTTTTGAATGGAGACATGGGTGCATTGAGAGAAGATGTCTATTTTCAGGATCTAAGAACTAAGATATAAGTCTTTGGAGGAGAAAAAGAGCTGTATGGAATGAAGAGATAAATGGGTGGTAACATAACTAATGAGACTAGAAATGATAGGAGAGCTCTAGCAACAGGGCACTGAATCATCCTATCTTATGCATTTGTGGAAGCTGGGACTTTTAGGACTGTCCTCTAGGGGACTGAGGTACTCTGGGACTGAAAAGGGAAAAAATATCTGAATCTTAAAGACAGACAAAACAATTCAATGTAGTCCCCTTTAAATAAATCAAATGAAATATACGTATACTTTGGGAATTAATGCCACAATTTTGCAAATCAGCCTTGTGATTTTTGATCCCCTGGAACTGTCAACTGTTTTACATGCAGTGCATAACCACAAATGTGATACAGCTTTTTGTACGCGTGCAAGGAAAAACAGTGAAATGTCTCCTGGAGCATTTACAACACTTGTAAAATGACTTTATTTTCATCTCCCAGAAACCAGGTTCATGAGAGGATATGGTCCATCAACAATCATTTGCAGGGAAAGCCCATTGGAAGATTGAGCAGTTGAGTTAGGGGATTTTGTTCTTGGCAATCAAATAACATTCACTTATTTCATTTATTTTGATTCTCTTGTTTTCTTGTCTCTTTAGGCTGGGGTGTATAGTTCCACAGCCCTGGTCTAAGACAAAGACATTCTCATATATTTTTCTTTGCTACCTAACATCATGCACCGATGTCCCCCCATGCTGCTTGTTCTCCCACACATTCATTGGCCATTCTGCTGTCTAGATAGCACATAGAGATGGAGGTTGGTACACATTTATGACCTAGGATGAAGGCAGATAATTATTGAAGAGAAGTTTTGTATAAAGGCAAAAAGTATCTTCATTCTTGTTCTGTTCTTTATGATGTCAGTTTTCTTGTGACTGCTGCAGTCTATTCAATTAGAAAAATCAGTTTCTTTTGCTGGAGCAGGATTAAGCAAATGACTGGATGATGTTGTAATTAAAGGTACATTACTCTCCTGTCTTTCAGATGCTGCCTGAGTACTAGAGATTATTGTACTGTTTTTATTTGATCTTGCTCCTTTCTAGTCATAACCCTTTTACCTTTAGTCCTCCTATCTGTCACTCTGCCATCCTAGTAAGTCAATCAAACTACAGGCACTGTCATAGGGGACATATTTTTTTCTCTCACGATGAGTGAAGCAAGGGGCAGTGCTTGAACAGGCATGACCTATCAGATTCCCATGAGGATCAAAATTTAATCATTTTAGTTGAAACAGGTGGTATGAATATTTTGTTGTTATAATCAGTGTTGATCCCAAATCTGTGGTCACTGTAGAGCAAGTGTGCCAACTCTAAGCCAGAATGTTTTGGAATGATTTATGCTTCCTCTGTTTTTTGCATTGGTCTCTATTTGATAGTACTGTGTAGATAGGTAGAAGGAAAAGGAGTGAGATCTGTGAGACCACTAGGTCTGGACAACTAGAGCATTATGACTGTGGGGTATACAACGGTGTATACTTTCATTTTATATGTAGCCCACATCTTAAAAATTATCTTATCTGAGGTTTTCCACAAACACAGTCATGAAGCAACTCCGAGGCAACGCGTGGGGTTTTTACACTACAGGTTCCATAAAGAAGCAGTTTAAACAGGTGAGTAGAAAACTTTTTTTTTTTTTAAATCCTAAAATATTTACCAAGTAGACAGATGACACTGGGTGGTGATTAGGCCTGAGCCATTGGCTAATATCACCAGGTGACCTTTCACTAGTTGTTTGACCTCTTTGTGCCTCAGCAAGTTCAGCTAGAAATAAAAGCAAGACTTCACTGGAAACCAGACATTGAGTGTAAACTGTGGTTTCCTAGATAAATAAATTACAAAAGAAAGTTTTATAGGAGTCACACGGCCAGTGTCTAGCACTTTGAACAGACAATGGGTAACAAAAACCGTATGTGGGAATGCTGTGTGGCAGCACTGCTGTACTACAGATTCCCCATCCAAATTTGCAAATTATCTAAACATCTCTCATTTCTGAGCCTTTGAAATGACATTGAGCCAAGATGGGTTCCCCCTGGGGCAGTACTCTGTCACAGCAGCATTGCTACCAATTGCAGCAAGATATTTCACAGATTTAAATAAAACTTGATGGCAGATGTGGGGAAAAATATATCCCTTCATACCATAAACTAGTATTAACCTAATAAGATTTACTTTGTATAGCCCTAGTTCACACTGATAAGCATTTACTCAAATGAATTAGCCCATTGAGCTCAATGGGATTTTCCTTAGTAGTGTGTGATATGGCAAATTGAAGGATCGCCCTGAATTGGCCAGTAACGGAAATTTTGAGCATTTTCTTCCAAATTTGGTCACATTAGTAATGATTTTCACTTTGAGTCAATAGAAAGCATGGCCCAAGTAATTAAGGAAAATGTATGAGTAAGGTTGACTCAAGTTCCCATCTGAGCAACTTATGTCACTGATCTGAACTACAGTCAATTCATTTTAACTTTTATAACAGCAGTCTTTCTGGAAGCTTATCATCTCTGCCCTGTAAGGGCATTCCCAATTTTGATATGGTTAGTCATGTTTCTTTATTGGCTAAAACCGATATTTGGAGTCAACACTTCAAAAAAAATTGTGTGCATTTTTTCAAACTCAAAAAGCTTGTCAAACTCAAGAGGTGAATGTTGCAATGGAGAAAACATGCTGCATTCAGACTATCTTGACTTTATTCCTAGTAGGAGTGTTATATCTCATAAAACCAGCAGCAAAAATTTAGACCTGCAGCAATCTAGTAGGATTTAATAGCTAAGTATTCTGCATCTGCCTGGGAATTTTGCAGCCTTTCTCTTCAGGAGTCTATCCTTGACTTCCACTATAAATTATCAACATACTGGACTCCACTTGTTTCACATTTCATCAGTTCATACACAACACCAAGAGAAGATAATGCATCATACCAGGTAACCTACAATCCATGTGCCTGCCTGGTCAAGTGCTGTCTCACAGTCATCATGAAGACACTTCAGTTAGAATGGTGACACATGCTGATAGCTCACCTGACCTCCCATTGTAACATGATCCCTTTTGCCCTCCTGTAATTCATATCAAACCCTGCCAACTTTTTATTTCATCTTTCTCCCATCAGGATTTTTCAGTGGGATGCTCCTGGCAGGAACAATATGACTGCAAGCTGCAGTGAGCCACTTTCTTGCTGGGAATCTTATTGTTTGACAACCAGCATTTAATTGCTTTAAACTGTACGGAATTGTTTCCACTCTGGTCAAAGCTAGAGAGCATTGCCAGCAGCCACAGATGGGGTTGTCAAGAAAATCTGAAGTGCTGATATGGCCACGTGCAAACTATGACTCACAGTAGAGGACTATCCTCTGTAGATCAGCTAAGTCTAGGCTGACAATTCTGCCACCAAGAATGCTGTGACTTGGCTTGTGCAAACACTAGTAATATTTATGTGACCTACATGACTAAGAATCAAAGAAAAGACCTCTAGACCATTATTCTTAGAGTGCAGTCTACATGTCACTAATTCAAAGGGATTTTAGCTGTTGAATCAGCTAATACAAGGGCAATGCATAACAAAGTTCATTCCTATTTCTGAATTAAAGTAGATGTATATGTTATACATTCAATATAAATAACTTTTAAAGAAAGCCTTGTCTGTGGCTTGAATCGACAGATCTCCACAAGATATGGCAATAACAGCGGAAGAAATTGTGCTCAAGTTTGTCAGGAACTTGTCAGAAGTAGATACTGCAGTATAAGTAGCACCCACTGTGGTCTGTTGCTATAATCCCATCTTGCCTTCTTCCATCTTATGCTCACCTCAATTCATTTATTGTCTGGAAAACAGACAGCATAGGCAGTTCTTGCTGTGGTCCTTGCCTTGGTTGCACATGTGGCTGAGGAAAAAGTAGTTTCTTAATATACACACAGTTCTTGCCCTAATTGCTTTCAAAAGAGATGATCATAATGCAGCTCACAGAGCATATGTGAGTGAGTTGCATTCCAGATTGCTGGCTATCTATTGTTTTCCTCCTTGCTGTGTGAAAAGAGTAATTCTGTATATAAAAAGCCTATTGGGAGAAATGTGGGTTTTTTTCCCCAACAGTGAGCAGATGGCCCACAGATTTTGTGCATCATTTGTAAATTATTTCAAAGTCTATTTATCTATTCCAAAGAGATTACTGGAATCTACATCTGCATTTTCATGTAATTGTTTCCATGTCACATGAATGAGGCATAAGAGGGTTACAAAGGAAAGATGATCACCTATAACATAGCTGGCTGACATCTGCAAGAATTTGGGGAACCTATCTAATAAACTCTTCCTACTGCACCACTTTCCTTAGTCCCTATTACTTTTTAATATATTTTTCAGGGAAGAGCTAGAAGTCAGTGTTACTGAAAAATCCTCAAGATGATCAATCACCAACTTAAAGAAATTAGACAACAGGATGATCTCAAGAGATCATCTATTCCAATCTCTGGAAGCAGAGCAAGATCAATTCTTCCCCAAACAGCCCTGACAGATACTTGTTTTCCTTGCTCTAGAAAACCTCAAAAGAAAATGTGAAAATTTTACCAGTTATCAAAAGAAAAAAAAGAAGGAAGAACTGTGAAGTATTATGAACTTTGATGGATTTCATTTCAGATGCAAATCATCACTTTTTAGAATGTAAAAGAAAGGAAACTTCTAATTTATCACAAACATAATAATTGTAATGACCATGATAATACAGTCCTTTCTTTAATGCAGGGTAGGCTACTTGTCTGTGTGTGGAGACAAAAAGTTTTTAAGCATTATTCCATTCTTGAGGAAAGGGAGCAAGAGACAGGATCTTTTCAGAGGTGACTTCAGAGTTAGGCCAGAGGCAGCTGATAAGTGGATTCAGAGAAATTATGGGCATCCACACAGTATCAGACAGCTTCTGGCGTGGTCCTGAATAAGCCAATACCACAAGGCTGCTCTGAAGAAAGTAGAAATCAGAGCAGGCTCTGATTCTGTGATTATAAGATAGATACATGTAGGGCTCAGCTCAACAGATCTTCTAAGGAAAGACTTGAGTGAAGAAAGGATGGAGATCTGCTGGGTAGACCAGGACAATAGACCTCTTTCAGGAAGTTGTTTAACTTAAATGAATTTTTCAGCCATACTGAAATGTAAACCACAAAGATCTCAGTTCAATAAGTTTATTAAAGATTGAGAGATGACTGGAAAATTCAATACAGGAGCTCTCAAATACAAAAGGTATCTTGTGAGGGAGATAGAGAGGAGACACTCTCCATCTTGTTGATGAAGTCATGATGCAAGTCAGTTGGAGGAAGGTGAAGTCTGATTTGTGCAGGTAAAACAAATTGAACTTTAAAAACCAATATAACTTAATTCTGCATCTTAAAAGATGTACCTATCAGGAGGTTGGATTAGATGATCTCTAGGTTCTCTTCCAACCTAAGCCATTCTATGATTCTATGAGTGTTTAGTTACACCATAATACTTAGGAGAAACCATTTAGCCTGTTTTGGAAAAGAACTGAGATCCAATAATAATTGATAATTCTGTGTAGTGATTTACTTCTAAATGCTAGTTTTATATCAGTCTGTAGAGTAAAGATTTGAGAAAAGTTTTCTGAAGAGCAAAAGAAGGTAAGTAGGTTACATAAAGACTAGTTGTTACGAACAGGGACACAGATCTAGTTATGTTGGTCACACTTTTCCAAAATGATGCTTATTAAATTAGCTTTCATAATACTCATATTAGTTCTATGTATTCCAGTATTATCCCAAATCTGCTCTCATCCATTACACACAGGAATTCCTATCTTGAGAGCACAGCCATAGTTAAGAATAGATGTTATAACCTGCTTATTAAGGGATAAATAAGGTCATTGGGAGTTCTGTTGAAGATTTCACTTCAATGACAGGAAGGATACTGTGGTCTTAATATAATCCAAGACTCTGGAAAGACAGAGTCCTAAAAAGCTAACACAGGATACAAAAGGCTCCTTATTATTAAAAAAAAAAAAAAATAAAATTGTGGTAAACCTATACCAACAAATTTTGTCATTTTCTCAGGTTTTCCTTTTTATACATCTTTACATTTGTGCATATTTTTATTATTACAAGAATCACAAAGTAATCATAAATATTCCTAATTTCATATATTTAGCATGTAGTTTGCAAACATTGCATCTTTCCCTCTTGGGCATGTATTTTCCTTTGCACAGAGACGCCCAGATCCCCGACCAAGGCTGTTACACCCTGCTGTCATGCAGATAGATAGCTCTGGTCTGTCACCAACTCAGAGGCCACAAGAAGCTCTGGAATGTCCTGAAATTGTCCAAACAGAACTTGTTTAGGCTGTTTTAGTTGAAGAAATGTTTATGAATGTTATGCATTCAGACCCCTAAAGCTACTGAACCAATCTATTTAAAGCTTGGCTTGAACTTGAACACTCAATGGGACATATGTAAGTCAGACTTTAAGTACAGATTTTATTGTCATAGTAGCTGTGAAGGGTATATTGTTTCATACTTATAACTAAAGAAAAGTGGTTTTGACCAAACTTCCCCAACACACTTGCTTGTGGGTTTAGGTCAAGGCTGAAAATCTAATTTTAGTAAGAATTAATTTGTTAGAAATAACAAGGAAGATGAATTCTGTGCTAAAACCAGAACAGACAAGAAAGTAAGACTGGACGACTTGTACGGAAAAACTCCTAGACCATAAATTTAACCTTGACATAGACATTATAAAGTACTACAAGAAAGTCTCTTGCATTTTCTGGGCAATCTATTGGATGGTCTAATATGGTTTTGTTGTTTTCTTTCCAACTTCAGTGGCCTTTTCTCATAGGTCCGTTGTACGAGCCAGTGTCTCTGCAGAAAGTTCTTAGGTTATATCGCTGACTGCTTCAATGCAGTACTCTATAGACAGCAACCTGTGTTCACTTGGCTATGAACATATAAAACCAAGATTTCATCCAATGCTGGTCTCTCCTAAAACAATGAAGTCTATATTTATCACTAGTATGCGTTTTCCCCTTTATTATTGCAATACTATGAAGCACACCTCGCAAACAGACTCAAGATACACAGATCTTAAGGAAAGTGTGTTCCAGGCAGGGGCAAGAGTGAAGGGGATGCCCATGGGAGCATGGGAGCAAAAATTATGCACTTCCACGCAGTGGTGAAATGCACTTCAGGAAAAACTCGTGATGAAATTTGACTCTTCTTCAAGAAGAGTAGGGGGTGCAGCAGAATTTTCACTGTGTATTTTGAAAATAATTATTTTGGTATTTCTAAGTGCACTGTCATGGTACAAATGTTTAGGTTTTAGAAGTGTTAGTTACACTGTAATTCAATAACTGCTTAGCATAGAATAGGAAAAAAGTGGACAAGATATTTGTGCAATTTTTTCGCAATATTCCTTCCTCTCCTGTTTTTCAGCCAAGTCCCAAATGCAATTTGAAAACACACATTGTGCCTAAATTCTCTTCTTCAGACATGTTATATCACAGTTTCCTTGAGTATAAACTGTTTATGTTAATATTACATGACGCCAAGCCTTTGTGATGAGTCCTGCATGTGGCATCAGAGAGTCGTTATGATACCCCATGAACAGACCCAGGACCCTGATAATGGTCAAATCACATCCACAGTTATGCTTTTCAGAAGAGTATTCTGGTTTGATCTTTACTCATTAATCAAGCAAAACTCCCACTGATCAGAATGTGGGCACAAAGGAGTGGATTGTTTCTTTCCTTTGCAGAAATGTCTATGTTTCAAAAGTAGTATTACAAGACTGGACAGCATCCAGTATGATCTTCTCATTGAGATTTAAAATTCTCTTCACCTTTGCCTTTGGACACACATGAAGATGAAATAATGTTTATTAAATTCTTGTGGCTAGGACCACTGATGAAAAGTGTGGGGATTTTCTTTCTACATATTTAAGTCCAGATCTTAGGCCTATAACTATGAACTGACTTGTACTATTACGAGTGAATAATTTAGTACTCATAATTATTAGAACTAATGAGTGGGTTTTTTCCAACTCCTGTATGGAATAAAAACTATCAAATGTTTAATGCATATCTAGCTTCCTTTACATCATTAACAGGAAGGCTGAGGTCTAATCTAATTATAGAACACGTCATTAGGCAAATTCCAAAGCATTTTTTGTACTATGTGGTGTGTTCTGTTGCCTTTCCCTAAACTGAATGCATACACCTTCAAGTGAACTTGTGGCTTCTTCTTTTCTATATAAAGTGATTTTCTTCTAATTAAGATCATGTTAACTTGAGGCGCTAACATAGCTGAGTAACTAACAAATATCTGACCCTCTAGGGAGAGCATGTGCCATGGAATTTTTCCAGGATTCCCAAATTTTCTGGAGGAAATCACAAGAATGAGGGTGGTAGTATGAAGAATGGGACTGTCAGTCAGCCACATACAGAACATTGATATTACTTAACATTAATAAGCATTAATTAAAGTACAGCATCAATTATACTCAAACATTGGTTAATTTTAAACAAACATACACATACACATTCCACCTTACTAAATGCAGCTAAATAAAACCTGAAAAACCTCCAGAAGAAAGAACCAACCCTACACTAATCCATTAGCCTCCCTTCCGTGCTTGAATTCATCACTTTTGTAATATGTGTCAAGTGTGAATCCTCAAGGCCAACTCCCTGGCCATTTCAGCAAGCAGCACCTACTGAAAAAAGAAATCTGTAATTTTGCCCTTTTTCATGGCCTTGGCACATGCTGGTACACATTTACCCCTCCACACAGTACTATTGGAGTCCCAGTGACATAATTGTGCAATGTAGTCTCGAGTTAGGTGAATAAGTGGTGCCAGAATGAAAATCCATAAAGAGAATGGTCATGAACACTACCCTTTAAAGAGCTTTCAAAAAAAATATGTATCTAGATTACTTCATCTAATTATTTACTCCAAAGTGCACACACTTGTGCTTTTCTCGTATGTTCCCAGAGATATTTTCAGGCATTTTCTGGACTCTCAGCTACTGCAGCCCCATGACCATTAGTAATGGGTAATTTGACTTCTTGGATTCACTGCTAAGATAAAAATAGAACATGCGGCTGATGCATAAGGAAGCAGATACTTTAGCAAATTTGTGTTGTCTTAGAAGATCGGGAATACTCACTGCGGTAGAATTTATGTTGGGAAGGAGGAACTAAACAAAAAAACTCGAAATTTCACTTGCATCTCAAGTTTTGTTAGGGGCCTTTCTGTAGTTTTTTGGCACAATTAATATTTGGTAAAGGAAGAAACTGGTAGCCCATTAGAAGCTTAAGCAATAAGTGACACTATTTCTCAGGCCAGGAACAAAGCAATCAATTACTAGCAAACAGCAGCAACAACAGCTGGTAGGGAACATTGTATAAGAGTAGTGCTGAATAAGCCTAGGGTAAATGCAATGTGTCTTTGATAGAAATCGTATGTCAGGCCTTCACTGATGAAGCTGCAGTATTTCCCATGGTTCATACTAATGAAAAACAGTCCTCGTGTCTTCCGGGAAAAGTCACTATTTTTCAGCAAAATTTTTTTGTTTTAATTTTGTTATTTCTACGGATATTTTCTGGAAAGGAAAAAAATCACTGTTAATTATCTTCAACAGTTTCCTATTTATAGCTAAGATCACTTCTCCACCATTCAGAAAGTATGTTCTGTTACAGTTTAGCAAAAATTACCAGAAAGTAATGGTATTTGTCTTCCAGTTCAGGTGCTTAAAAATTACTTGTACAGGAGCTGCTTTAGTATTGCCTAAAATCAATATCCTTTTCTTTACATGCCTATAGCGTTGCTTTTGTTTTGGTTGCAATGGTTGGGGTCTAACATATCTATTTTGAAAAATTTGACTTGAGTTTATAGTTCAGCCATAACTGTCAATTTGACAAACTGCTTTAGTTCATGACAAGTTCAAACCAACCACAATTGTTCTTTCTCAGTTTAATCAGCAGATAATGTAAATAGCATGGCCTACAAATTTGGTAACGTTTAGGAATCAGTCATCCCAGGCTTTTGATATAGGCAGTGGTGAGAGAGAGGTGAGAACCTCCAACTTCTATGAGGTGCCTGGTTTTTCCATGGAGGAAACATATGCCATCTTCAGGTCTGTAAAACTAAGTGATATGAGCCCAGGCTGAGGCATTTGTGTCTCTGCATTAGCTGTAAAAGGTGCTTGGGGCAACTCTGATCTCCTTTGATATTTGGATTAAGTGGCCCGGGAAGCTGGCACAACTCAACTTCTGACGGTGGATGTGCCTTTTCTTATTAAAAGTTACTCTTTCTTGGGAAGCTGAGAACAGTTTAGATGTGGACCAAGTTGTGCATTTTATGTTGACTCAAGTACTTTCTGTACTAAAGTTCAAGGTATAATACTACCCCACAACTTCTGGTATTAGAGCAAGCAGAGTAAATGATGGATCAAACAAAGCTATAAAACTCAATGCCACCTTTAAAGGGTAGGTTTGAATCCTGCCTAGCTCCCTAAAGCACCAGAATCACAACGTAGTGCGATTCATATTGAACGATACCAGGATAAAACTGTTGATCCAATAGCAAAGGAATTGTGAGCCTGTCACCTCTCAATGACCAGCTGCAGGTTGGGCCGTGTCAGTAAAATTGTTTGAAAGTCCCCCAAATCCTTTATATCCAGAAGGTATGTATCGACCTCTATTAAATTAACAGGGATTCTTCACCCAGCTGAAAGCAGAATGCAAATCTCAAAAGAAGAGTGTCTCAAAGTGTCACTAAAAAAGCACAAGCTACAGCTCTTGTCTGGGCTGAGTTCTGTTCTGCTCCCACAGTGATCAAAAAATGTCTTTCCCAAAACCACAGCAACAACTCACATATCCCCAGTAACGATTCTGACTACATCAGTTTGACAAAAAGTCCATGTTTTGCATTGCCAAGAAGAGCAAAAATTAATAATTGTGCATGTAAAACATGGGTAAATGATCTTCCAAGACCACATCTATCAAAAAAGTCTCTACCGAGACATGGTCTAGGGGTTAGGGAGACGTTTGACAAAGGTGGGACCAGACTATCCTAGAGGTCTTTTTCAACCTGAATGATTCTGTGTGTGGTTCTGTAATCATCATTAGTGGATGGGCTACAATTCAGTAAATGACAGCTCCCTTAAGAAATTCAGGGTTTGGATTATACTTAATGTTAAACATATCTAATCTTATTCAAAGAGCCATTACATGGTATCACTGCCAGATGGAATTAAAATGGCTCTGGCATATTTACAGTGAAAATGCATACCATAGAATGCTTGTATTTCCTGTTATGTACAGCCTTGAGGTACACTTATATGAAGCTTCAGGTGTATTTGCAATTGCTTTAATTCATATTTCATCCACATTATTGACAGAAATCTCAGCTGCCATTCCAGCTTTGGACATTAGAATGAAGAAAGCTCATTTCATATGGAATACACCACAGATGAATAAAAGGGTGAAGTAGCTGCGTCAGAAGAGAAAAGGAAGTATTTTGTTAGGCCTCTACCTCTAATAACCAGTAATTAGTAACACTAATTTATGTAAATTTAAGTACTTTTATGAAGATAAATTATAAAAAAAATTTGCCTGCTACCGTGAAAATATCTCAAAAAAGGCTACCAACTCCTTGTTATCTGCTGAGCATCCCACAGCTAAAAGGCAACCAGGTGGAATGTGCAATACATTCTACCAAACCGCTGGGCTCACACGTTAAGAGATTTGTCACTGCTCTACTAATAAAAAAAGGATATTCATAAATCCTTAGCAGTGAGCTAATACTTCAGCCCCACAGATATGATTCCCTGACATCAAGATGTATGGACTGCAGCAAGTGTTACATCCTCAGAAGCATTATAAAGCTCAAATCTGACTGTACTCTTTCTTGTATTGTAAATCTGCAATCCTGGTGCGAGCACCTCCTGTTACAGGTGAGGGAGTGGGGCTCTGAATGGCAGCCAGCAGGAGGCTGGGAGACTTTTGCACCTTTAATGACTTGCAAATCAAAAGCATGAAAACCAAACTACACTTCTCAAACGGTTTTCCCATTCAGACTTGGTAGACTGCATCATTTTCTCCTATGCTGTTCCTGTTATTCTCAATACTAGAGTGTCAGTCTTCTCAGTGCATTTTTTAAAGTGGAAAGAAGGGGGTAGGGTGGGAGAAGGGATCTGTCCAATGATCTCAAAGCATATGTTTTTGATTCTAATAAGATTATGGATACCAAAGGAATAAAAATGGAAATCACTACTGCCAAGATATGAAAGAAAGTTTGCATAGTAAAATAATTTAAACCCTAACATTTGGACCCAATAAGGCTAACAAAACGTTTATTCCATATTTTTGGAAAGTATGCTTTTTCTGCACATTAAGTGGTACCAATAAAAAATAATGATTCTCACTCAGTTTATTTCTATAAATTATATTGTTTTATAGTTTTCCAGGGCATGGTTATGTGTCAGATTCTATGGCAAACACCTGGGTGTAAAATGCAATGGGCTTGTTACTTCCAGTGGGGGTTGCAGAGAGGAGAGCAACAACCTTCCATTCTCCCTAAAATGTACCTATTTCTAAGAAAACTGGATTGCAGCTCATCTGAAAATGACCAAATTCTTTTTCCACACTTTAGGAATTATCATTTGCATCTCCTCTCAACTTGCTAGTGAAATAAAACAGAATCCTTAAGGGGTTTGGAGTCAGATTGCAGCAATGACTTTAGACATGAACATGAGTTTGGTGGTCTGTGACCAATGCCTAATGGATGACTGCCCATATCATGGTTTTGCCCTTTAATTTAGTATAGGTCAATGTACATAGAACACAATGCAGTACATTTATGTGAATTTTTAAGAAGTTATGAATGTTAAAAAAATTTCATAACTTTCAAAAGTTATGATATTACAAAGACTAGCACTCAGAGATTATGGATAGGCTGCAGTTAGGAATGCCCTTACAGCATCAATTTGGCCCCTTTTATGTATGTACTATAATTACGGTTGGTTGGAAATGTTCCATGAAAACTTTTTTTTTTTTTTAATTCTAGTGAAAAACAGTTTTCTGTGGGAAAATGTTACTTTTTCCAGAAATGCTTCCATTTTCCATGGGGAAAATGTAAGCAAAATACATTCTTTCGGGTCAAGTCAACTGGATTCTAAATATTTCAGCTTGTCAAGCTGAATAAAAACACTTCCTTTCAGGTCAGCATGATATTAATGTGTATATGCCAGAACTGCCGTGGTGCATCACAGGACTTGCAGCTTAGCTCAGCTTATCTGCTGCAGGACACTGCAGTGCAGTCCCCCTCTTGGCAACTTCTCCACCATCATGCAAGTGACAACACAAGACCACACACCATGAAAGCCACAGGACTCAGTGCAGCAGCTCAGAAGTTACTTAAAACTGAAACAAAATGTGAGATTCACTTCATTATACCTTAGCCAGTTAGAAATTAGTCATGGTGACTAAGTGACATGGTTAAAATCTCTTAATTAGAGAGAACAAATGCCTTTAGAAGACAATTTAACCTCTCCAAAACCAGATAATTAAGCTAGGTAACACTGAAGGGAAATTAATCTCTGTCACCTGTCTCCATTGATAAATGATGGAGCACAGATGCCTACCTTACACTAGACACTAACTTCACTGAAAACAGTGAGATGTTCCTACTCTTTGGGTTGACATCCTTTCCAATCAGCTCTGTCTATTCTGTTTCTTGAGGAAATGTGTGTCTGCCTTCAGTCTCAAAGTTAAAATGTAGGGGCAAATCCTTGTGCGTGAACAATGCCCTGATGATTTCTCTGGAGTTTCACATCAGCAAAGAGTTCTACATAGATCTGGGAGAGTGAGAATCAAAATGAATCAACCACATACCCTAGCAAAAGATTAGTAACTATTTATATGCAAAGTAACATGCACCATTATGGAGAAATTGACGTAATTTTTGCATACAAGGATACCACTTGTCAAAAAAGATAGTCCCTTGTAATTTAGCAATTGCTTAACCAAAAGCAGGAATACATGTCATAACACAGGTATTTAGAGAACTAATTACTGTTGAACTGTGTTTACTGCCAAGTGTCTGAAGAGCAATCAAGAGCAATGCACCTACATGGTAATCACAACCCACACTCCAAGGAGAAGCCATGCTTTTCCCTGAAGAACTTAGTCTGACCTGACAAGACAAAAGGAAGATAAGAGAGGGCAATATTAGTTCATGATGGCATCTAGTGCCATGTTAGAGACATGTATGCTATTTGCTAAAAAGAAAGGCTATCCAGAGAGGAAAGGCTTTCCATTGAGGAGAGAGAAGAGGAATATGAGAGGGACAAGCAGGGAGAGAAAAGGAAGTGGAAGGTGTATATGGCCAATTATACTGGAGAGAGGGAGAGTCCAAAGTGCATGCCTCAATAACTTCTGCATTTCTTGAATTTACAATACTCACTTTTGCAACCTTATAAAATGTTCATAATACTGTTTTAGAATACAGAATATAAACCATATGTGCCTGTGTCAAACAACGTATAATATGCATGTCCTGGGTATTGTGTTTTGCAAATTTAGCAACAGCCTCTCACACACGGCTCTCATTAGCATATGTGCAACCACAGTGAAGTTAATAGGATTAGAGCTTGTCAGGAATTTTTCAATTAAACTTTTTTTTTTTTCATTGGAAAATACCACTTCATTGAAATTTAAACTGTGCATGAGAACCTAGCGGTTTGGGTGCAATTTGCTTTAGGAAAGGTTCCTCAGGTCCTGGAATTTTGATCAAAACCGGGAAAAAGAAAAGCTCAGAGTAACATTGTAGTCAGAGTACAAGGCTGAACATGAGAGAGAGAGCCAAACATGAGTGCCTGCCACATTATTCACACAGCATTGATCAGATCCTGATCCAATATCCAGGGGTGAATTCTATCATGCCCGTCTGTCAAAATCTGAGTGATGACAAAGTCGTAACATCTTTCTGTATTGGGGCAATCTGTCCACTGAATAGGTTTCATATATAGAAGGTGAAAGGCCTTTGCTTTGTCCAAATTGTGAAAGTCTGCAGGAAGTGGAAAACGTTTTACCACCCTGCTCCATGCAGATCTATCTGCAAAACATCTCAGAAAACATCTCACCAACATCATTGTTTTAACCAGCTATCCCTACTCTCAAGATTCAGCAAAGACACACCGCGCTGAATGGAGTCAAATGAATACATGAAAGGAAATGTTCAGATTGAAAGATATAATGCTACTGTTTATTGTCCAAATTCTTCAGAAACTCAAATAGGCATTTTCAATTTTCCCCATAGTATGCAGCAAAGAATCATGCTATATCTAAGTGCCCCCCCTCCATTTTGGCTCTCTAGTGCCTCTTTGCAGATGATCCTGCTAGCCTGAGTCCCACCATCTCTTCTCATTTTAATTTGGACATTGTGGGGGTTTCTTCTGCCCCTTGAATGCATTTCCTTCAAAAGACAGATAAACCAGTTTGAAATCAACAAGGTTAAGGTTCACTGAAATAACTCTTAAATTTTCTGCCATGAACTGAAGGTGCTGTCAGAGTGTGGTATCCCTTTAAAGAACTGCAGATACGCTGGAAAGGCAGCAAAGAAACTTCTATACTTTTGAACAGCATCTTTAAAACAGCAGCCCTGGAACAGAAGAAGAGCTCAGGGGAATGCCCGGAGCCACTTACTCTCCAAAAATAAAGCTAGTAATGCTTCACTTTGTTGAAGTTACCAGCGGTTGGTCATTGTTGGTTGAAAACTAAAAATGTATACTTTTACATTCTTAGCACACGTACACAGTGCCAGCTGGCTTTATGGCTTAGCTTTGCAACCTAGGGGGCTTACAGGATCTCAACATCTGCAAAATTATGCTTTGATTTCTGGCACCGTCAGATCTCATGGGAACAAAACTAAAGCAATTGCCAGCCAGAACTCACATTTTGACATGTTAAGCAAGGGGCTGTTCCTCAGAGTTTTTGCCATTTGGAGAAGAGCAGTAAGCTATATACTTGAAGGGGAGAGGAGAAAGAAAAGCCGACAGACATCAATGTTACCGTATTTCTGCTACCAGGGAGAGTGGCTATTGGAACCAGTGTAAAGGAACAAATAATGAGAGAGATGGGAATGGAAGGAAATTGGCAGGTTCTGTACACTAGTGCTTATTTTTCATTTGCACCATGTTCATTACAGTCACTGAAAAATTTGAAAAGTATAATTAGTGTTGAGGCTGATGCTAAAAGACAAACAAGATGAACTCTAGTGTGAGAGAAAATATTACACGTTATTATCTTTCACAAAGGCTTTTTAAAATGTTTTTTTTCACACTAATAACCTGGGATCTTTTTTCAAGATTTATGGCCATGCAAACAAAAATGTAGCAGCTTTATATTAAAAAACAGCACATGAAGAGTTTAGCAGACCAGGAAAATGTGGGTACTGTATCTATGTGCTTCACAGCTTTTAATGGACAGTGCAAGCAAAAAATCTAAAGCCTGTGGGTAGGGACTTAATTTTCCCCAAGTTCTTCCACACTCAGCACTTGAAGAATTGCCACTCTGCAGCACTGGAATTACTGCCTGACACTCATCATGGCTGTTTGCTGATCCCAGGGATTTACAATAGGTCACTGGTGTTTAGTGACTGGTAACTCTTACTAAACTTTCTCACAAGAAAACACACAGAGAAAACCTGAGCTGGAGCAGTTTTTCAGGGTGGAGATTGTAGTTATTTCTTTCCTGGGCAACAGCATCCTATCCATTCATATCAGCTCCAAATGTCCCTTGGAAAATCTTTTTCCCAGTACCTCACCTTAACCACACCAATTTTGTCTTTTTAATTTGTTTTCCTCCTTTAATTCCTTTCTTTGCAGTATCATTGTGCCCTTCCCTCTTTTTCCCACCTCCCTCACCCCATTTCTTATGAATACCAAGGAAGTAATCTTCCTTGGTATTGAGATTGAGCAGACATCTTGTCAGTTGACAAAGAAGATACCTTCATGCTCAAGAAGAATTTTTGTAAGCAACCAAAACAAGACAATTATTATAAAAGTTTAAAAACAAAAAGAAAATGAAAGTACAGTTAACTTTTGCATTGCCCTTCCTTGGCAAGAAGCATTCTTCAGGCCCTTCTGTTGAATGTTCCTCTGTCAGGATATCTGCAGATACAGATAGGAAAATATGTAGATACTTGATATGCTGCTACTGTTGAAGACTAATAATCTCTCATAGCTGCCTCACTCACCCCTACTTTGAATTGTTTAATGTTTTTTACATACCAGCACTTTAAATTTGCTCTCAGCATGGTCCTGGCAGGGCAGAGAGGGCCCTTCTGTCCCATGCTCGTGTAGCACCTAACACATTTTGTCTGCTAATCCAGGCTGCGTAACATCTGCACCAATAAAAACAAATACAGTAATTTTAGAAAGTTATTGTGCTCAGATTAAATTTAGGGTCCAGCAAGATGTTACCTATTTCTCAGGAAATCCCAGATTTCTGGAGGCTGGGTGGGAGGAGGGAGAAGACAGAAATGTCTTTGCATGACCTTCCTTGGCTTTGGACGCCTCCCTTGATGTTTGTCAGAGTCAAGACACAGGGCAAGGGGATAGTTATTCTCATACACATATGTCCTTTCCTTCACATGCCTGATGGACAACAGTAAGAACTGAAATGGCCTTTAGAGGGAAGAAGAGGTAGATTTAGCATATTGAGTACATGGGCTGTACATCTTTCCTAATCATCTCAAAGGCAAGAATGAGTCTTTGAGCTGTAGAAAGACTGAGGGTTGCTGGAGATTCTGAAACTATTTCCTTGAAAAAAGGAGACTGTAGAATAAAATGATTGTAGTCATCTTGGATAAAATCCTGTTGTCGTCTCAATGCTTTCACACCAAAGAAATCCTGAAGCTGAAAAATCTTGAAAGAAGCCTGATTTTCCTCTAGCCACAGCCAATACCACTGAAAGAAGAGTAAGGCCTTTTGTTAATAGGATTTGATTCACCTACAACTTTGCAAAGACAGAAGATATCAGCAACATTCTCTTCTCCACTATTTTACCTGTTTTGTGGGTCTTAGAGGGAAAGTTATATGCAGCAACACAGTAGGGAACACACTCTGATCTCTTTCCTTTAAGTTCTATAATGTACTCCTTTCTGTCAGAAATAATTATGTTTCTTCAAGAGTTGAATCTCTGGTTGACTTGCTCTCAAATAAACCTAAAAATTCTTCTTTGGATTTAAGACAAAATCAGAAATGTGCTGCACAGCCTGTGTTGCTGAAGTTGTTTTACATAGACCTAAGGCCTGTCAGTAGCTAGTCCTCCTAATCCACACAAACCTGAATGAAGTGGTAAACAAAATATATTAAGAAAAAAAGGTGGGGGGTGGGGAGGTGTATGGAGGCGGGGAGAAATTAAGAAATAAGAGAGAAAGAAAGAGACAAAAAAGAGACCTTCAAGCATCAAAGAGAAGTCACAATGTCATTCAGGGAAGAAGGGTACATAGGATCTGGAGACTGCAGGGAAATGATCTTGAAGGTGAAAAGTTCTTTTTGAAATGTGCTTCCTTGCAGTCCCTAAATGTAAGAAAATACATTTAGCTTATGCTCCCCAAAAAATGTCTGCTTCCAGAGAGTCAGCCTTAGAAATACACAGAGCTATAAGGTGGTTTTGCTCTCTCACAGGAAGATCTCTTCTTCACCTGGATTTTTGTCTGATATAGTGCCCTCTTCTCCCATCATCCCCAGCAGCCCTCTTGACAGGAGTTATGGCTTCACTTTCCAGAGAGTCAAGGGTTTAACATCCTTCAATCTTGGGTAATGTACAAATCCCAGCCCACCTCCTTCCTCCCAGGGTGGGACTTCAAAGTAACAGTAGAGACTAGAGTCCTCCAAGTGACCCTCCCTGAGGGGCTCTGCCCAGGACACAGGATGGGAGCCGAGCAGGCGCTAACAAACAGGATGACCATGTGTAATCCTGTTGTGCACTTCTCTCCTCTCATCCTCTCCAGCAGCAGCCCTAAACACTGTGCATTCAACAGCCAACCGTGGGCTGAAGGGTGTTTCAAATACTCAGCAGCCACATTCAGCATGCAGGAAAAGACAAAAACAGCTGGAAATGGCTTTGATGAGTAGGTAGACACACTGCAGAAGAAAAGGCTCATGGGATGGAATAGCATTTATTTGCTATCTGTGATTGACAGATCTTTAATTCCTGTTTCCTGACTGGCAGGACCGTAAGGCAGACCGTGAAGGGGGCTGCCAGGCAGGATGGAGAGCAGAGATAATGAACAAATTCTTTTGTTGTTTTCTTCCCCCACTTTATTTTTAACCTTACAGGACATTTCCCTTAAGATGACTTTACCTTAGGCTTTTCATTATTGCTGTGCAGTTGGAAAGAGTAACATAGCCTCATAGTCCAGGCACTGCCTTACCAACCTGGACCACATTTATAGGTTGTTTGCAGTCTGGAGGGCTACGCTTTTTTTATTAAACTGGAGACATGGTAAAGTTAGTCTCAGTTTCTTCAACAGAAGGGAGATTCCACCACTTTCTTATTTCCCTTTGTCCTTGTGTGTAAATATCTCAAATAGCTTTGAGGGTCTAGTTTGACAAACCATTAGTAGAACTAAAAGCAGAAGAGATAACAGCTTTAGAAAGATCCGATTATTATGCTGTGAATGTGAATCCTGGTGACACTCTTTAAGTAAATTGTAGAAATCACAGAACAGCTGATAAAAGAAACAAAAATTCTCAGTCCCGTGAAACCAGAATGGGAGTTCACAAGAACTTTTCACTGAGAAATTTCCCTCCAGGACAGCACCGCATGCACTCCAGCAGCTAACAGACATTAAGTCCACAAGCCAGACAAGAGCAGCTCAGAGGTAAAACCCTCAGCTCCAGCTCTCATTCTCCAGAGTTTCATCCTAGTTTACTGTGTTACAGGCTATGTCCATAATATTTCAGTAATAATCTCATTCCATCAGTGACTAAGGGCCACACACAGACCTGCAGAGGCCATGTTAGCCATCAAGCTGCATATAAACTCAACAGTGCAATGGTGCTGCTTTATGGGTTGCCCACATTTCCCCCTGCTCTGCCCAGGAAGCAGAGGCAGGAGCAGGGCACTGAGCCTAGGAGCAGGACTCGACACACATTGTTTAATACCAGCACACTTAATAAAATCAAAACAAGGATACATCTACACTTATAAATATTCCTCTCTGTATCTTTAGGTTAAAAGCCCCAGAGATAGGAGAATTAAACATACAGAGTGAGATCAGGTCATGGAGAGAAAGACATAAAGCTGTCATGTCCTGATGTTAAAAGCAGCCTTGTCTGAATGGCAAAGAAATCTCACCATATATATTTTGTTTGAAATCAGAACTTACTTTTAGCACCCATCATAATAACCTGATAAGTTAACCAAACTCCTGTAGCAGGAGAGACCTCCCTCTCCCCTTTGCATGACTTCTCAGATAGCAGAAGGTTAAACCGATGACTCACTGAAGCCACAGTACCAGTTCATATTTAACTGCAAGTGTATGAGCTACTGATTCAGCATAAAGGGCCCCATACATCAAGAAAAAGAAAACAACGTTCAACAGAGAAGATGTTTGACACAGTAAGATATTTGAGGAAATTAACTTGACCCCTACATAATATCCAATAGTAGCACATCTATAAAAAATAAACAATTCCTAGTGCTTACAGGTGGCATATTTAATAAGCAAGTATGAACACAGCAGCAAAAAATTGAAACCTAACCATCTCTTCAGTGTGACCTTGAGTGATCCTCTTTTCCATAGCAGCATGGCAATCTGTTCAGAATCAGAATACTTAATCCAGTACTTTTCTTTCAAAATTTGTAAGACAAATTACAAATTTTCCTTACATTCGTTTTATAGACTGTGGAGGGGAATGAATGAAAGCTGCTTTCTCTGAGTCTCATCATACGGATAACAGACCAGGATTAGAAAATAAGTCTTCCGTATCTCACAATTAGCTTGGGGTTTGGAAATATCATTGTGGTTATTAGAAATTGAAAAATAAATTAAAAAAATAATGCTGCAACTAAAAAAATAATAGTTAGTGTCAAAATATTCACACAGTATGGGAAGCAAAGGAGTTTTTAGGGTAATATTTAATGAGCACCACTATTAGTAAACTTCAAAATGCTTTCTATAAGCAATAGACATTTCAAATTAAGTTAATTCATTTCAAATTCATGTCATATTAGACTATTGTAATATCTGCAGATAAAAACCCTTTTTTAAAAAAAAATAATCTATAATATTGATACTTTGAATTTCCAGCATTCTATTTTTCTTCTCTTTTTAGGTTCACGTCAACAGTCAAAAAGAATAGGTATAGCTCATAATGACATTCATCATTTAATATAGCTGTATTGTAATGCTTAATTTAGACAAAGTTCTAACCTGTGCCAGTTATAGGAGATTTGGGCTTGGGCACTCACCCAATGAATAACAGCAGGGAATGAATGGACCACATTCCAAGTGACATCAAATGACTTATTAACTTCTAACAAGGATTAAGGCTGGTTTACACACAGAAATGCAAGTAGAGAAGATAGCTTCCATTTAGATAGGTTCATTTAACTCTACAACATTATTTATAGATTTATACTTCATATATATATTGCCAATTTTATAAATGTACACATTTCCTTATGGTTACCAAAAGCCCAAACAGAAACAAAAAAATAAAATTGTTGGTTACATTATCAAAACCCCAACTAATATATCCAATCTTTTCCTAGCAAAGAGGGAAACGAGAAAAATGGGCACCAAAACCATCTGAAAGCAAAGCCAGGTTTTTGTATCATGCAGTCCTAGAGCAAACAAAAATAAAAGGCACTGAATTTCCATTCTGGTGATATTACTGGTGCATTGTGAATACTGTACTGTGGGAACACTCCATGTTCCACAGGGGCTTGGGTGTGAGGTATACCCTTTGAACAACTGCCTCCACCCAAACAAGACCTGAAAGGAAGTTCTAGTGACGTGGGTGTTGGTCTCCTCTCCCAAGTGACTAGTGGTACGATGAGAGGAAATAGGCTCAAGTTGCACCAAGGGAGGTTTACACTGGATATTAGGAAACATTTATTTACTGAAAGAGTGGTCAAGCATTGGAATAAGCTGCCCACGGAAGTGGTGGAGTCACCATCCCTGGAGGCATTGAGAAAACATGTAGACATTGCACTTTGGGAAAATACAGAAAGCGCAGGGGAAACCGGAAAAGTTTATTAAGACCTAGAGCAAAAAATTCCAAGATTGGATAAATTGTGCTCCATTGCCCTGGGGTCTAACTCTCACCATTTTGCACAGTGTTGTCTGTAGGAGAGGAGAAATGCAAATGCTAGAGTGGGAGGAATGTGCCTTTCTTCTCCTTCTTGTATCCCTCCTGCCACATGACTGTGCAGAAGGCTGCTCCACCGACAACAGACCTAACTCTTCTGACTTCCCACATCCTCCCATTGCTACTAGTGTGTCCCATCAAGCAGAAGAGAGCAGAACCCAGAGTGCCCTGAAGCCACCTGCTTTTAGAAGGACTTGACTAAAACTTATATCATTGAGGAATCCCAACACAGAGAGAAAGGACTTTTTGCACTAAGTAAGCTTACAGTCCAAGACAGTCTCGTGTTAGCAAACAAACCTGGCAGAGCAACTGCTTCTGAATGAGACCTAGTCTGTATCCTTCCCAGGGACTTCTTTTTTTTTCTTTCTTCTTTTTTTTTCTTCTCTTCCTGTCTTTTTTGAAACTCCAGGAGTAAGGAGAATATTGCTACTCTAAGGAAACAAAAAATGTGCAAATCTCTTTGAAACTATCTAGTGAAGTATGGGGAATGCCACCATTTTGAATCTCGCCTTAAGTATTCTCTTAATCTTTTACTTCATGGATTTCTTCGTAGCAAGCAGCATCTCTTGTCATCTTGTTCCAACTCCACTGCCATACACAGGCACATCTTTCACTAGACCAGGTAGAACAAAGCCCCACCCAAGCTGGTCTTGAATATTTACAGGGAGGGGGCATCCACAACTTCTCTGGGCAACCTGTTCAGTGCCTCACCACCCTCACAGTGAAGAATTTCTTCCTAATATCTATGCCAGACCTACCTTCTTTCAGTTTAAAGCCATTAGCCCTTGTTCTGTCACTGTGGTCTCTGATAAAGAGTATATCCTCATCTTTATTGCAGGCCCCTGTTAAGGATTGGAAGGTCGCTGTAAGGTCTCCCTAGAGCCTTTTCTTCTCCAGGTTGAACAACCTCAACTCTCTCAGCCTGTCCTCACAGGACAGGTGCTCCAGCCCCTTGATCATCTTCATGGTCTTCTTCTGGACCCACTCAAGCTGGTCTTTCTAATGCTGGAGGCCTCAGAGCTGAACACTAGTCCAGATGGTGTATATCACCAGAGCAGTGGAGGGGGATAATCACCTCCCTTAACCTGCTGGCCACACTTCTTTTGATGCAGCCCAGGATACGGTTGGCCTTCTGGGCTGCAAGCACACATTGCTTGCTCATATTAATTTTGTCATCCACCAATACTTTCAAGTCTTTCTCTGAAATGGGGCTCTCAATAAATTTTGATTTTGAAATGTTTTGACCATCTCTCTGTAGTACACGCCCTACTTGGGCAAGACATCTGGGATGTCTTTTGTCTTTCAGATCATACTTCTGAATATATTCCTGTGCTTTTGATCCTGGCATGTGCATCATTACATGGAGAACTTGCCAGGACATATGCATAGTAGGAGAACTTTCATCTTATCACCCACCAGGGAACTATTAGTCATTCTTTAAAAGTTTTTCCACCAATGGAGTGGTGTCCCTCAAAAAAAAACCAAGCCAAAACATGTTGACATGTTGTTCATATGCAGTGGTTGCCATTAAATAATAGAGAAATCTGACTAAGATTTTCTACTTGAGAACTGGCAAAGTCTTTGGAGCAAGTCCTTTTTTTTACTACTTGGTTTTTTTTAAGATGATAAGCTTACCTTCGACCTACAGAAATTGCACATCTATGAGATAGATAGTGTCCAAACAGCATTTAACATATTAGTGTCCAGTCAAGAGAGTTTGAGGAGTTTGCAGTCAAGGGAGGTTGAGAAGGAATGTCTCAGATCTTTAGCTCCAATACAGCTTTATGTCACTAAATAAAAAATCGTTCTCAAAAGCTGGCAAGACTCACACCTTACTAATATGATATTACATAGTTCTGGGGAATATTTTTGGTTTTATAGGAAAAACTTCCCAAATGCATTTTCTTGGTTAACCAAACAGTTAATCTTCCAGAACGGTAGCCCAGCATCCTCCCAGGGCTTGATAAAATCCGTAACATTTAAAAAGATAAAAAGAGAAAATAAAGATTTCTAACATACAACTACATAGGTCTTGATCCTCTCCAAAACTGTTTGAGAACATCCTGTGGGGAAACAAACAGAAAAATCTCTTTTTTTTTGCATTTGTGTGTACCATTGTTACAACATTGTTGCAACATTGTCTACAACGGTATACTAAAAGTCATTTTTGTTTTTAATAATGAAACAATTTTTTAAAAACTACAAATGTTACATTTTTGTAAGACTACTTAGTGACATTGACATTTCTGTAACCTCCATAACAAACCACACTTATTCAATATCACCTTTTGCATGTCACACTGCCCCAGTGTTATGTGATCATGTAATGAAAGACCCTATAATAAAATATAATATGCACAATGGGAACAGAATTAAGGTTCCCAGGGGAGTCTTAATTCTGAATTTCCTGACTCTTGTGGGTTTAAATCTCAAACTTAACATTGTATTAACATA
The DNA here is from genome assembly GCA_033124195.1 of Coracias cyanogaster. Classification (NCBI taxonomy): domain Eukaryota; kingdom Metazoa; phylum Chordata; class Aves; order Coraciiformes; family Coraciidae; genus Coracias; species Coracias cyanogaster. The sequence continues at coordinate 63,428 of JAVSBS010027770.1, read as the reverse complement.
TTTTTAATTGAGCAAGAGGGGAAATAAAAACACATATTCAAAGTTTTTATTAGTTAAATATGAGGATTTCTCAAAAAACATGTTTTATCTCTCCATTTTTCATTCCAAAATTTCTCTGTAATTTAAAACTAGTTGCTCTGGTCTCTTTGCAATGGGTTGTCTTAAAATTAAGACCTGTAATGTGACACAATTCATCTTTATTTTCAATCCATTTGATCTTGCAGTCTCTGATCTTGCAGGACTAGATCCTATTCCCTAGAAAGCACTCCCCAGCTCCTGTTAACTAGAAGGAGTATGACTTGTCCTGTTATAATTTAGTTATGAATATTAAATGCTTTTAAATAAATAATAGGAGTGGGGGAATAAGTTCTTCTGGCAACAAAATATAATTGGAGTTTGTGTAACTGTCTCGAAAGGATTTCATTTGTTCAGCTCATTTAACTTCTATGACTATAAGGTTCAAGTACAGAAAGAAAACAATTGTTTCTTTTTTCTTATTCTTTTTTTTTATATATAACAATGAATTTTTACTAGAAGACTTCAGTTTTTATAAGACTTTAAGTCTTATATAACATTTTAAGTAGAGAATCTGGTCATATTTTTATTATTTTCTTCACATCATTGTGTTTTACTCACCCTATGGAAAAATCAAACATTTGATGTTGACTATTGCATAAAAATTCTTTGACATGTGTCTGAAAATATGGCAAGTCTGTTGTCTTTGGAGAAAAATCTGCTTAATTGTGTGATGTAAAAACATTTACCAAATAAAAATACTCAGTATATGCCTCATTTAAAATTAATGTAAATCAGCAGGACAGATGTTCTGTTAATCTTAGTTTTCTTTTTCTTCTGATGATTTTCTTTTCTTTTCATTTCTTTTCATTTCTTTTCTTTTCATCTTTAGCTCTTCTAAGAACTGGATTATTTATTGTAGATATTGAATAATATTCTATGAGACATATTCCTTTAAAACGACAAAAAGTCCCCTACCACCAAACAAAATCCAGAGCAAAATAACAGAATTTCCCAGTTTTGTGGTTTACACCCAGTGCTCTTGTCTATCTCCATAAAAAGACCACTGGAGATGAAGGTCTTGAGAGGCAGGTGTCTGAACAAGGAATTCTGTATGAGCTTGTCAAAAGGCCAACTTGATAAGAGCAGCAATATGCACCTAGTGTCTGAAAGGAAACCAGGGTTATTTTGGTGCTAGAAATCAGTGTGTTGTCTTACACTGCCAAGTGTCCTCTGAGGACCCCACTGGGAAATCTATAGAGTTTTACGAGGTTAGCTGCAGCTTTTGTGTAAACACCATAACATTTTATGATGGGAAACAGTCTTTTGTTTTTTTATGTAAAAATGGCATTGATTAGGGTTTTTTATGTCTTGTGTGGCTAAATTGTTGGGAGCTGTTCGAAGTGTGTAAGCTGCAACTTAAAAGTCTTGCTGTCCAACAGCAGATAATGCTTTATTTAAATATTTTCCTGTCCATTAAACTAAACATAAATTAAACCACAGAAGTAACAAAATGGATTTTGTTTTCTGAGAATAACTTCTTACATGACTTACAGTATAAAAATTGTTCATTTCACATTCATTTTTATTACATTCCAAACACGTACCAGGTAAAAAACCAACTGGTGTAGTTTCCAGATGACATTATGGACAATGCTTGATTTTTAATCTGGGATGTTTTCCTTCCTCAAGCTTCAGCATCAGTTTCTCTTTTCTGCTGTTTATTTTTTTGGTGGGGGAATTTCATTCATACTGCCCATCAGATCACAACATGTACATTAAAGGTGACTACAGTCTTCCCTTTGAGCGGGTGAGCTGTTTGGATGAGGGATTAGACTATATTTCAAATACTTTGCAGAAAATATGTGTGCATGTGTGTGTTGGCCTGAGATCTAACAGAAGTTGAATTAGCCTTCACCAATCCCTAGGTGCAACATGATGCCTTCCTGACTGCTTTTGGGAATCTCAGTCCTCCTTCTCTTCTTTAGGTCAGCTCATAGGAAGGGGCATATGACATAGTCCCAACCCAAACTCTTCCATTCTTTGGCTTCTCCCACAGGACTGGGGTTAGAGGACAGAAGATGACCAGCTTTTGCAGGGGAAAAGCTGCTTGTCGAGTACCTATGATTAGTACCTACAACAGGCCTCTGCATGATCTTTCCAAGATTTCCTGAGACATCCTGAGACTCCTAAGCTAAAGCCTATAGTTTTTCCTTTCCACAGAGTCAATAAAAGTTCCGTGTAATTCCCAGTGTTGATAAGGCAAAACGCTCTGTTTAAAACCAGATACATTTCAAATGGAAGAAATATCAGCAATAAAAACACTGGATTCTGTGGAAAATTTCACAACTCCTCCAGAAGTGTTTGTGACCGAGGTCATGGTTACAGCTATACTTGTAGGGAAAAAATAGTAGGGAAAAAATATTTTCAAAAAAACACCACTAGTGTGAAATAAGACTCACTAAACATCATTGCCCATCCAGTCCAAACTAAAGCTGTCCTGGCACACAGCAGCAGCTCAGAGAAGTAAAATTTTATGGACTGTAAATAAAATCACCAAAACGTTCCTAATGTAGGCCATATATTTCTCCTCACTAGCCCCTTATTAAAGGTGAGTCGGTCAAGGTCTCTGTGCAACCATTTCACTCTGCATCAAAGCAGCTTTTTAATTATACTCTAGCGCTCTGAGCAAAAACATACCTACAGATCTCCTGAGGACATTTTTTTTTCTTAAGAACAGTTTCAAGATCTCTTTTTTTCAAGTTTTATCTGATTATTTAGTTAAAAAAATTAGAAGCCGAGCCTCTTATTTATCCACAGCCCAGGATTTGCATCTGCAGGACAAGCAAACTTCCTCATGCCACCCTCGGGGCGACCTCAGATCTGACCTGCAGGGACCACCCCTACCAGAGGTGAGAGGTAAACCAGGTCCTGCTCCTGCTCCTGCTCCGCCTGCGTCTCTCCTGGGCAGAAACCGATGTTTTATGAGAAAATTGAACTTCAGCAAGAGACAAAACCAAGGCCACCATGTAAATTCTGAATGTGGCCACAAAGGTGGAAAGCCAACGTTTTATCACCAAGCCACCCAAGTCCTTGATGCGATTCCCAGTTATTTAAGAACAAACATAAAAATGTACAGGCCAAATTCTTCCCTAGGTCTTAACTCAGTAGGCTCACTGCCTCAGTTCACCTCCTCTCAAAGGAGTTGCAAAGAGTGCAAGCCAGCAGAGAATCTGATTGACTTTATTTCCTTTATTTTACCCCACAGAGTTCTCCATTACCCAAGAGATTAATTTCTTTTTACTTTAAAAAATCCGCTTACCTGTCAGACTTTCCCCCTAGTTATACCACAGAACTGAAATAACATTTTTAAAACCTCAGAGTAAGATCATATGCTGTTGAAAAAGTTAGACATTTTAGAAGCTGGTTAATTTTTAGGATCATAGAAAAATCAGTTGCTTTAAATAGCAATGAAAGGCTGATTCAAGCCGTTAAATTTTATGTTGTGTGTAATGTTGTAATTGATGTCAAGCCTTTCCCATATTCTTCACACTGACATTGGGCAGTCTCCTAAATGCGTAGAGTGAAGTTACAAGAGTCCAGACCAAGTAAAGAACCAAGAAATGGGTGGCAGAAATGGGAATTTATTGCTACGAACAGAAAGGTTCAAATGTTAAATAATTAAGCATGAGCCAAATTTTGCCAGTTTCTTTCCCATCCATTTATTTTGAGGGATAATTAGGTGCATTAAGTATTTTGCTGCAAACCATTTCTTCCGTGTATGCATATAAAACTTTATTACCCTTGTAAAAAACATGCTGTGAATGCTGATGCTTCTGTGTGTTTGGGAGTTTATAATTATTCTCTTTGAAGGAAAACACTTTTACCTACATCCTAAACTGAACAAACTGGCTTCCAAAGCAGCAGCTGCTCAAAAGCACTGCGCTCCAGCAGCACTGAGGAAAAAATGCAAATTCATCTCCAAGGTGAGTAAGAAGACTTCTCTCCTTACAAGAGATTTCAGTACAGTGCTCTGCCTCACCTTTGCTATTTTCCTGATAATCCTTAAGCAGTTGAAGAAAACTTGTAATGATTAAGGCAATACCACAACAAGCTGAGTAACCTCATTCATCCAAAAGCAACCCCAGGCAAGAGCAGTCTGTGTATAAAGATACAGAGATGCCACTAATAAATGAGGAGATAAAAGCAAGGGAATTAAGAAAAAGAGGTTTTCCTTTGCTACACTCTGTTTCTGTAGTGTTTGCTCACATTAGTAAATTAAACAGAAACCATCCCTCAGCACTGGTCACACATTAAATCAGACAGGGGACCTTTCCCAGCAGGCAGTTTGCATGACGACACCCTGTTTTAAAGGATGAAGCGGTTTGCTAGCACCGAGATGTGCAGATCTCAGAGGTGCTCCTGGAATGGCATAGGTTGCTACTTCAGGTGTACTCAAACCTGCTGTCCAGGTCATTGCACCCAAGAGATGCAGCAATCCAGCCTCCACACTCTCCACAGTTTAAACAGTCTTATCATTCAAAGGTGGGTTGTGTAGAGCTACCTGAAGAACTTCAACTGCTTTCTTGAGTGGCAGCACACCTCCAGCAGCCAACAGCTGATTTGAGGCTGGTATCAAAACATTTGCCTAGGAGTTCATGAGCATTTGGAGACAGGCTTTTTTAAGGTGAATTCCTTAAACTGATGCAAACTGAAACCAAGCATTCAACCACTTTCACGACCATACCCATAAGGGCTTAGGATTTTTTCTTTCTTTTCATGCCTCTCGCTGGTGCAACTGCTTTGTAGTACAAATGTAAAGTGTGACTACAAACTTTCTCAGGGCAAAGCTAACTCCCACTGGGATTAAAGGCTGTCACTGCTGTCACCTCTCCTCCCCTGAGTGCAGTCTGTAGTTCTTTACTCTGTCCTCTCTTACATTTCATGTACATTTAAAAGGAAAAGACCAAAACCAGAACTCTCAACTCGACAGATTTAATTCTATCATTTTGAAGAGGATGCAAAACAGAACAAACCACAGACAACAGATGTAAGTCATGTCATTTAATACATGACTGGAAGTTGTGCAGTTACTATAGTGATAAGAAGCACTGAAAAAACGAAATATTTAAAAATGCAATAGGGCTTTGAATTGGCCTCTACAAATTACTCCAGTTGTTTTATGACATTTACCTCAGCTGGTGAAGCTAAGCAGTAGTCACTGCTATGTGAGATACATATATATATATATATATTGCAGTGAAACAAAAGAGTGAATATACTTGAATAAAAGGTAGGAATGGTCTTTGTTCAAGTAGTGCACTGGTGTGAGGTGCAAAAAAGTGAGTGGATAGTGGAGACTCGGACCTTGAACTGGAGTTGTTCCCTGGTTATGCTCATGGTCTTCCCTGCCCCCAGGAGGAGGTCAGGTTGTTTTCCTAGATTTAATCCCTCTATGGACAGCAAGCTGAGAAACGAAATGCAACTGGAACCATCTATGGTGTGATGAGGAATTGGGAAGGAGGAAGAGGACAATCTTCCAGTGATTATGGTGCTCATCTGGCCCAAAGTCTATCTGCCAAGGGGATAATTCCTTTCCTTTAATGGCCCATACCTCTAGAAATAATTATGAATATGCCCTGAAAAATAATGTAGTTTGGATGCAAAGCCACAAGCCTTCTTCAACAGAATTGTGAGCCAAGAGACTCACCTGGACACAAAATTCACCTAATCAGCCACCTAAAACACATGCCTGTCCTCTCACCTGGCAGCCTCAATTCCCTTTACAGCCAGTGGCACATCCAGAGGGCCAGCAGCATGGCTTGTCCTATGCTAGGACATGTCAAACAGGTTGTATCATCGTCTGGATATATATATCAGCTCCTGTCCTGGAAGTTACAACTTGATCATTGCTGAGATATCAGACTACAGTGTAGCATCATGTGTTCTTTTAGCAGCACACATCGTACAAACTCCATTCTACAAACCCTTGTGTACAAGAAAGATAATGAGTTATTGACATATCTTCCCTTTGAGGCCAAGGTTGCTATTTTGAGATATGTGAATAACTCACACGAGTAGAGATTTGCAGAGCGGGGCTCAGGATCTGTACAACAAGGCCACACTCCATCTTCTGCCTTATGCACACAAATCTGTCAGTTTTAAATCTGTTCGTATCATAACTTTTAACCTTGGCACTCCTGCCCATTGCTTGGAGGCACCAAAGAGAGGATAATTATTCCTCACCCTGTTACTTGCCAGATCGCATCTCTCTGCAAGAACTGCAGCTTATGTTTCCTGGAATAGAATCCTCTCTTTTTCTTTTTATGCCAAAATAATCCATTTCTGCTTCCATAATTGCTTTGGAGACATAATAAATATCTATAGGCAGAAAAGGGCAGCTGCTTCTTGCATAGCAGTAAAATCTTAAAATGTCAAAACCAGCAGGACAGTCACCTCTTCAGATCTTTAATTTCACCCTAAGCAGATCTGATTTGTTGGAGGAAGTAACAGTTTACACATTGCAAAAATAAATGGTGCAGCAGGCGTTCATACACAGTAGGAGGTGTGAAAAATGGGGGGAAGGGGGAAGGGAGACTGATGGAAACAATCAGCTAATGCAGAATGAGAGCCTTTTTCTCTCTCCAAGTGGAACTAATAGGAACATCAAATATGTTAAACTAAAACAGAAACATGAATGACGAAATTGTTTTCCACTTTTTTAAGAACCTTTTTTCCAAGAGTGGTCACAACATACTTTTGGAAGAAAAAAACAAAAGCTGCCTCTAAGTACAAACAAAGTGCCTGATTTTGAAAAATTATTTTTGCTCATCTGTATATCGTGTGTCAGTTTAGAGGAAATAGCATCAGTGGCAGCTGTAGATGGTCCCATACTCAGGTCATATTCCCACAGGTGCTGGAAGCCAGCAATATCACAGCAATAACCAGCAGAGTAGGACTCAGTTGTTCAGTAATTGTGAGCATCCCTCAGGTCTTCAGGAGACAGAGTTAGCAATTTCTAGTGGCTTCAGTGGGTATGTTTTATGTTTCTTTCTGTTTTAAGTGATGCTGGAAGAAAACAAGAGCAACATCTGGTCCTGCCAAGCATCTGGCCAAGGGACTGGGCATAAAAATGCCAGTTTAACTTTCATCTAGTACTGCCCATAAATACTGCTGTCAGACCAAAACCAAGTGGTAGCTCCATCTAGTCATCTGCCACTAAACTCAATATTTCCAAGGTGTGTTTTCTTTATCAGAAAAGCCATTACATGTCTGAAATAATTTCATCAATAACAATCATTTCACCAATAGCACTGTTTGGAAGCTATGAGCTCTCCAATAGGGCAAGGGCAAATTCTTGAAGGAAGCATCTTTGTCTCAGAGGTTAAAACAGTAATATAAGGAAAACAAACAGCGATTGATTTATTAGTTTCATTTAAAAACACCTAAATTAACATTAATGTCAGAGTGTTAAATTATAGATATTTATTCATTATGTTATCGAAAAGTCCTATAAGGTAAAAGAAAAACAGAACCAATTTCTTCTGAAAAGGTCACAAAGAACAAAACCCTGTCCCTGGTGGTGAATGCAAATGATCAGCTTATTCTAGTAACCATCATGCTCATTTCCAAATGTTCATCTGTCTAGAGGAGATTAGGTGATGAAACAGTTTTACAGGGCTCAGTTCTACAACCCTCTCCAGCACTCTTCCTGGCATTAGCCCAGGTTCTGTTTGGCGGGCTCTCCAGTTTTACCCTCTCTTGGAGCTCTCACGCTTTGGACATCCACATTTTAGCTCTCAGAGCTGAAGAACAGAAGAGGAAAAGGAGTCTGGTGGCATAATCACTGATAGGGACTGCCACCAGCATTGCCTAAAAGCACCCTCAAGATCTCAACAGTGCTTCCTTGTACAGCATCAGACATTTCAGCTTCTCAGCACTCAGTGTTGTGCTTCCTCTGGAGTTCCTATCGCTGGTACAGAAATAATGATTGCATCCATACTGGTACATGGTAACAGTCCCAGACACTGGAACTTGTTTTTCTGTATAACTACTTTGCTCAAAAGATACTTCATATATTTTTGGCCTACACTCTTGCAAAGGATTCCCAAGCATCATGGAATTTTTAGGACAGTACAGGAATGATTGCCAATAGGAATTTGGATGCAACACCAGAGTTTAACTGTATGGACATGGCCAAACAGGCACTTAACCTCAGAGCTATGTAATAATAGGCCTTAGCACTGCTTACTGCTGCAGATGTAGCCAATGGACTATTTCTTGTGAGTCTTGACTACCTGGACCGGTTCACATATGGGGAAGAACTGTCCCAATGCCAGCAAGCATTGTTATTCTTGCTAGCCATTAGTCATTTTCTCTGTGCCAGAGAGACACATAAGATAGTATTGCATCTGTTTGCTTCAGCAACACCTGTTACAAATAAGATAAAACGGCTGATGATGGACCTGAAGTGGCCAAATCTGGAACCAGAAATGGAAGGCAATGCAGTGCAGAGATTTGATACAACCAGATCCAGTGTAGGTCAAAGAAGAAGAGTAGTGATTCTGTCCATAGATTAAACCTCAATAAACAGAATTAAAACACTTTAGCCGTTCAAGATTACTTCTTCACATATTGACTGATGTAGTTAAATCTGTTATGACATCAGTTCAGAAAACTGACAAAGTGCACTCCAAGCATCGTGCATGTTAGCTGAACCATTGCAAGACACATGCAAATTAGACTTTGAGTAAAGTAACTTTCTTGAATCAGAGCCCATGTGTATATTTTAGAAACAAAGTATGACGGAGTATGAACAAAATTCCCTAAAACAAAGACCTCATTTAGCCAGCTAGCCATTGATGCCGTAAGCAATCACCTCTGCGTGTTTCCAGTTGCTACCTGTGCAAAAAATAAGTAGCTCATGGAAATGAACTAAACTTATAACTTGGTGTAGCTGCAGTTAAAATGATAATTCATTCCCCGATGAGCTGATACTTTTGGGGGAAATAGTTCCTTAATTTTGAAAAGAAAAAAATCTTTCTGGAGGCATTTTCATATTTCATTTTTTCTAGTGCAAAGCAAAGCTAAACAGAACTCTGGTTGAAAAACCAGTTTATTTTTGGTACAGCTTAATCTTGGTACCTACCTATTATCCTCATATAATTACTTAAGTTTTTCTTCTGAACTTCTTCAGTGTAAACAAACTTTGTTAGTATTCTTTAGCTATGGGCTTCAAAAGACCTACAATTACAAATTTTATTGCTCAGCATTACAAGATGATGGTATCTTAAGAGAAGGTGACAGTGAGTTAACAGATAGGTCCCCAAGGGCAACTGGCCCAGACCTACAGGCTCCCTTCTCCAAACAGAGAAACAGGCACAATTAGCAACTTCCAAAATGATAAATCTCTCCTTCATTCACCAAGCCTAACCTGGCAGAAGGGACCGTCTTTCATTTACATTTTGGTACAAACTGACTCAAAACATTTGGCTTTCTGTCATAAGATTCCCTAGCTCTTTAGATGCCATCTCACATGAGGGAAAGTCACACAAATAATGTCAGGGAAAAAAAATTGCAAAAGGAATTACTTTACAACTGTCTTTTGGTAAGTCGTTATGAGGCACAGTGTATTGATTTCAGGTACACATTCATTTTAGGTTTTCCTAATGTGTCCCTCGTCTTCGAATAGCAGTACCAGCAGTAGTAAGAGACAAAAAATTGCCAGAAGTCTTAGAGGTGCATATAGCTGTATTTCTAACATTCCCACCAAGGCAATATCTGGTCATTTAAAAAGACATTATTAGAAAACACAGCACAATTGCCTGGTTTTATTTTAATAGAAGTGGGATTTTTATTTTTAAAAAATATATGTAAACTGAGATGTGGAGATTTGGACCTAAAACTCTTTATGATCTAGGTGGGAGTCAGCTTTTGTATAGGATTAGCATTTTTGTTTCATAAATGAATAAACCAGCTGCAAACATATTCAGGAAACTGGAGTTTTGCATTCAAGTCTATTGCTACTTTGAACATCTCTTGGGTACAACCTAAGACTTTGTCAGGAACCTTAAAAAAACTTTTTTGAAGTTAATGTATTTGTATATCTTCTATTTAATTTTCCTCTTCACCTTATGATATGAGGCAGAACCATTATATTGGGCAGTAAAAGTAGTGTGATATAGAAGATACTCCAGCAGAGCCACAAGAAGTACCATCACAGTATTTAAAGAATTCTTGGGATATCATTTTACTGCATGGACAAGAGTCATTAGCTGTGGAACACACACTCAAATAGCCTATGGCCTATTCATGGTAGAAGTTTTTGTCACATTTCCTTCCTCTACTGGGAGCTAATATTTATGATCACTTTGACAATACATACTTTTTTTAGCACATATAATTTATAAAACAACTGACAGTAAAGAGTAAGATTGAGAATTCAGATATAGTCAAAATTAACTCAAGCTCTTCTCTGCAAGGTTTATCTCCAGTGGTTTACTAGGGGTCATGCTGCAAAGGGTCAATATGCTTTCTGTGCTTATAAACCTCTGATCATTTTTTATTTATCCAGAATAAGACATTGATGGCTTCTGAGTAGAATTCTTTATATGCTTATATTCTTGATTCTAGAATTGAATAAGCATCAAAACACAGGATCTGGGGGGGACAACTCTTTTATGAACAGGGTCAGTAACTTACAGTCCAAAACTTTTTTCCAGTGGGCTGGTTTCCTACAGCGTAGAGATGGTAAATAACTGAAAGTGAACAAGCAATTTTATACCTGATTTCTGCAGATTTTAACTGTTTCAAATAAAAACTTATAGATTTCTACAGCTTCTTTCTCCTGATTTTCTTAGGTCACAGAAGCTCAGGTCTCATCCAGCCATAACAGAATTTTCACCAAACTGTTTAAAGTTTGCCCACTGCTATTTCAGGCAGAAAGTAAATCATACGTGTGATGCTTTTGGCACCTGCAGACATAGCCACATAACTAATAGAAGGACATCTGTTTCTGTTATGATGGAAGAATGTTTACATTACGGCAGATTTTCAAGTTCTACAGAGCAGAGACCCTGTATTGGTAAAGGAAGTCATCATTTAGTTTGTTTAGCACTGAACACTTACTGGGGGCCACCTTGATCAGTAATCTGGAAGCCAGAAAAAGTTGTGGATCTTGGCTTCCCAACAGGCTAAGCTATTGAGCAGAACTTTTGGCCAGAGAGTAGAATCCATCTTCTTCATTTTGACAGCAGTGGCTTTGGTAAATTGCAGGGGAAGAAGAGGTCTCTTCCTTCAGTAGCTCTTCACTTGATTTTGTCAGGTGATTTAAATCCAGATCTGTGTAGCACACTCAGTTTCTACAATTTAGAGGTTCCAAGGTCAATGAGCTGATGAACATGGAAAGTATCTTACACTTCCACTCTGAGAGAAAATGTTCAAAACTGAGAGTTGAGTAATAACAGTGAGGAGAGGGGAAGCTCAGGCTGCTGGGCACAGGAAGGGAAGGGAGAAAAAGGCAGTAAGGGGTAACATACGTGAACAAGCAATCTGAGTGCAACAGCAATCAAATGGAAAGTAAAGCCAGGAGAAACAGTTATAATTATGGCACAAATAATCAGGTGTTCTTCAGGACTCCCTACCTACTGTTTGTCTTAAAGCAGAAGTGTTCAGCCGCAGCAGAGTGAGACCTTCCGCTAAGCTGAAAAAGATGTATATGATTATGAATCCCAGCAAATTAGGCTGAAAGAAACGAGAGATGCTCTAGTTCTCCTCCCAGTCCAGTGCCAACACAGTTCAACCTCTGTCATTTTAAATAGTTGTATTTTAATTGTTCTCAAGGAATAACTCTTCAGTATTGCCAGGGTTTAATATCTTTGTAGGTAACACATTTAAGTTATGACTTTTCACTTTAATTGCACTATCCTAAATGACATGGGAAAGACTTTACCCTGTTTTTTATTTTAGCAATCTTTTAAGTATTTGTAATCAATTTTTGTGTGTCCTCTGATCTGTCTCTTCTCTGTGTTAAGACAAACACAGGTTTTCAGTTACATGTACTTCCAAACCTCTTCTTATCCTTTTGTTACCCTCAGGACTTTCTTCAAAAGACCCTTAACTTTCTAAAATGTGTCCTGAACTGGCCACAGCACCACAGGGGAAACCCCACGGATGTTGAGTGGAGGGCAGAAATTTCTTCATATAACTTATATATTCTTTATATATCTTATATTCACGTTGCTGTATCACTATGCTTTATATTTGCTGGGCTGGGCTTTTGTTTGTTTCCTCACAACAGCCTGCCACTGCTGGACAGTTTGAAATACATAAAACTTTTCTTAAAAGTCAAATCTCACAAGCTGGTTTTAAATGTTGTTCTCCCCATGGGTTAAAAGCTTTTTATTTTAAGCCATTGGAAGGACTGCACTTGTGAAATGTGTCAACTCCCCATATTTGTGTGTGGCAGAGTAGGGCAAACAGCTTTGAAACATTACCCATATTTGTAAATTGCCCAAGAGACAACTTGGTCCTCAGTTTAGGTAAATGTAGGCTCAGTCAGAGCCTGTATTGTTCTGACTTCTGCTCTGACAGCAAGGACTCAGGCTTAGGGCATCATTTCATGTTTCAAAATACTAAAAAATTCCCCATGTACTAAGAGCGTATCTCCTATTTCCACTGAGAAACTCTCCATTTAGAGTTGTTTATAAAATTTAGTCTCAACCATTGCTGCCAGAAAAACGTCTGGAATCTTACTGACAGACACTTTACCTCACCTAAACTGTGAAGAGAAGCTTAGATGTGCTGATTAGGACCTGGAAACTGTATCTTCTTCCAGATCTTTTATATCACACTTATATTATAGAGGTACTGTAAAAAAAAAAAAAAAAAGGGAAGACTTGATAGTTACGTGACAAAAAACCTAGAAAGCAGCTCTTTGAGTCAAATATTAACACAGATATCCTATGATGAGCTTAAATGCCTTTACACGTGTTCATTGACTACATGTAGCTGAAGAAAAGTGCAGAACTTCAGTACTAACCTTTGTAAAAAGGAAGTTAAATCTGGAGAAGAGAATCAGGGATAATTCCATCATGTGCTGAAAAGAATGATGATGACCCTGGTTGAATTATTGCTGGCAGGGTATTTCAAACTAAGCACTGTTACTGAAGAAAATCAAGAAAAGTACTAATACCAACCTCTTAAGTAGCACTTTTTATCAATAGTGCTCAGACACCTATGTATCTTATGGATAAGGAAACTGAGGCACCCTGAGAAGGATAATTTTCCCAAAGTCTTAAGACAGATGACCAAGGCAGTAGTAGAAAAGAGTTCTCCTGAGTCTGAATCTGGTGCTCTAGTCATTAACTTTATCTTAATCAGTAAATAAGATTAAGCATACAAAATACTTATACTGTTAAAACTCAGTTATTTTTTTCAGAATAAACTCCTCATGAGATCAGAATATGTGCATGCCATGCACAGCCACTCATCCATAACATGGGATTTAAGATGGTGAGAGGTCTGTAAAATGGGAATTATTCAATTGCTTCAACAGTTGAAGAACAAAACCTACCAGCAATGTTCCACCTCATTTATCGCTCTGCATCCACACACCTTTTGTGGTCTTCAAGGATGGGAGATGAGGATGTGAGGAGAACAACTTGTGTTAATACCTGATTATACTGGATCTCAACCTGAAGGAGTAAAGTTTTAGACCACAGAATGGGTCAGTAGAGTTAAGGTCAGCCCTGGAAGGAAAACTGAAGGTATCAGTCTTCGATGGAAGATGGGTTCTAGATAGTGAATGTCTTTCTGTCTGATACATCTTGTCTGCAATGCATCATGATCCAGCATTATCATTATGAAAACCTTTCAGGTATTGTCCTTGATATAATTAACCTCCTTGTTAGAGATCAAGACTTCGTATTAGAATGTTAAACCTCATTGCTCTGAATTGCTAATCTTGATCTCAAATTTCCTGTTAATACTACATAGTGGGACAAGACTGAGCCATAGCCTCCATCACTGAAAACTCATTCCTCACTCCATGGGCTGTGCCAGCTTTGTCAGCTGAAAATCTGGCTTACTATCTAAAGGTGGTAGTACTACAGTGGTAGAAGTAGCCTTTGATTCATTTTGATAATTTGTCTGCCCTGAAGACCTGTGTCTTTTCCATTTTTGGTAATTTCTGTTCCCTCATAGTTCCAGTAACAGACACTCCACAATCTTTTTGATGGCCTTTTTTTTTCAGTTTTTCACTGTTCTTTACATATCAGGAAAACATGTAAGAGCAACCTCTTCCATGACATAACTCCATTGTTTTCCTGCTTACCATTGACACACAAAGCAAATTTTCGCATTCTTCCTTGTCTCAGTTTTATATGTAATTCATGTCCCCTCGGTTGTATCTTCTCTGCTCTAACCCCAGATGATACAACCTTTCCTGATATACCATATTTTCTAGACTTTGAAGGATTTTTGTTTCTGTTTTTTACACTCTTTTTTTACCAGACATTATCCTTCTTGAACTGGATGCAGAACTCCTGCCAGGGTCTTGACAAGCACAGAAATTCTTCAACCTGTTGTTCACACTTCTCAGCATGCTGATCTCACAACAGCACTGTATTAATTTGTGTGCAGCTTAAAAACTACTGTAGTCTCCATAGCCCCCCACAATCTATTTTACTGTAAAAGTTCTGTTTAGCCAAATGTGCCCTATTTGATATCTACAGAATAGACTATTCTGAACTAAACTCAGTTGTTCCTATCAAATAACACAGGGGTTTTATCTTGTTTTCTTCTGCTTCTTATTTCCAATTCACCAACATTATTTTGAATTCAAATCTTGTTTTGCAGACTATTAATGGTTCTTCTAATTTCAGCTGGGATAATTTCCTTCTTACTAGCTGGTACAGGGCTGTGTTTTGGATTTAGTGTGAGAATAATGTTGATAACACACTGATGTTTTTAAGTGTTATTAAGTAGTGTTTATATTAAGTTAAGGATTTTTCTGCTTCTCATGTCCTGCCAAGTGAAAAGACTGGAGGGGCACAAGAAGTTGGGAGTGGACACAGCCAAGACAGTTGACTGAGACCAGCTAAAGAAATATTCCATAGCATATGACATCACGCCCAGTATATAAACTATATAAATGTTGGCCAGGGGAGGTAGACTGCTGCTCAGGCATCAGTCAGCAAGTGGTGAGCAGTTGCATTGTGCACCACTTGTCTTCCTTGGCTTTTATTTCACTCTCTGATTCTTTATTATTACTATTGTTATATTTTATTTTTATTTCAAGTATTAAACTTTTATTATCTCAGCCCACAAGTTTTATTTGTTTTCAATTCTCCTCCCCATCCCACCAGGGCTGGGGGAGGAGTGAGAGTTCAGCTCCATGGTGCTTAGTTGCTGGCTGGGGATAAGCCATGACAACAGTGACTGCCAGTTGGATGCATAAGAAGTTTCAAACATTTTGGCCTTATTAGCATCACAATCAATAGTTGTTTAGCAACATTTAGCATGTCTTAAGTTATTGAATTTGTGCTTTATCCATCGCTCCAAAAGGACACAAATCCCCATACAGATGTCCTATAGGCTCTGTATCACATCTGCCAGCTGCACTTGTATGTCTTGGATGCTCTGAAACATCTCAAAAGGTCTTCTTGGGTAACTGCTTAAAGCCACTGCTGACCACTCAGCTGGGTCACTCTACAGGCTTTGCTGACAGTACCGACTCCACTGACCACAGTAGGTGCTAAGATATCTAATGCACACATAGACTCATACGCATAAACACTAATACAGGTTGCAACATTAAACTGAGTTTGACTCATTTGGGCATTTAGTTGTACATCTTACTTACCCATAAAGTTACTTTCCCCTGTTTTCTCTTCCTTTCCTTTCTATTTTTCATCCTCTGCCTTCTTCATCTCCATGATTGTACTGTTTTTGGCTGGGATAGAGTTAATTTTCTTCGTAGTAGATTGTATGGTGTTGTGTTTCGGATTTGTGAGGACAACAGTCTTGAAAACAGGAGGAAGTTTCTGTTATTCCTGAGCACTGCTTACACAACCTTAAGTCTTTTTCTATTTCTCTTACTGTCTCACCAGTAAGTAGGCTGAGGGTGCACAAGAAGCTGGGAGGGAACACCACTGGAATAGCTGACCTCAGCTGACCAGAGGGATATTCCATATTATAAGAGATCATGCTCATCTTATAAAGCTAGGGGAAGAATGAGGAAATGTGGGGATATTCAGAGTGATGGTGTTTGTCTTCTCAAGTAAATTCATGTGCAATGGATCCCTGCTTTCCTGGAGATGGCTGAACACCTGCCAGCTGATGGGAAATAGTGGATGAATTCCTGATTTTGCTGTACTTGTGCACACAGCTTTTGCTTTATCTATTAAACTCTCTTTATCTTAACTCACAAGTTTTCTCACTTTCATTCTTCTGATTCTTCCTCTACCCCACTGCAGAGAAGAAAGAGTGAGCGGCTGTGTGGGGCTTAGCTGCCTATCGTGGTTAAACAGTTTTTTAATGTTTGGCTTTTTATATTAATGGGGAGGATGGAATGGCCACCACATACATACATTTCTCCCAAACAAACCCAGGAGGCAGAGGTTCTGGCAGCCACAGGCACCAGCTCCCCCATCCCACCCTTCCTCCAGGCAGAGCATTAGGACATGCTTGGGGAACAGCACTGCCTTTCTTGATGAGGCTTTTTATTTTGGAAATTCCCTTGCACCCCTTCACTTTATTTCATTCATGGTCTCCTGAGATGTCACAGTTTCTACATGTTTTGCTTTCCTTATATTTCTCCCTTTTTCTCAGAGAGGGAGCTAGGAGATTTTTTTAAGGAAGGACTCCACCCAACTGTAAAATGATGAGACAGTGTCAGTGTCACACTAAGCATTTCCAAACCTTCATAGCAGCTGGGATCACAAGTGTCCAGAGATGAAATATGTATAGTATGGGAGGGATGCCTTTTGGCCAAAGAAGTGCATACAAGTCAGGAAAGATGGACTGTTGATGCCCATTTTACATTTAAAAGACAGAAGAAAAAAAATACAGCTCAGAATAACAACAAAAGTCTTGAAGGGTCAAAAGATACAGGAATGACAACTTCAATTTTGATGGTCTGTCTCTCTCATTTCTTTGGCTACTAAATAACAGCAACAGTAGGTTCTTCCAAATTTTGTGAAGATAATTTTTACAGCAGGTTTTTACAGGAAAGTATAAACAGATGCTATAACATGGTAAGTAACAATCTGGCCAATATACAGGAAAAGGGTGTTCTCCCACATTTAAATTCAGAAAAATTTTAAGCTTAAAAAGATGAGACAGTAAACAGGCTAGGTCAAAGGCATAGCAAGGAGGAAGAACAGCCTGGTTGATAGGCATATCCTGAAGCTCAGCCATCAAACAGAAGGTTTCACATCAAGGTGAAAGCTGAGAGTGATTCTGATAAAAAGACTGCAAGACTGTTAAGCTGGTACAGGCACCTCTTCCTTTCTTTGTCAGAGATCAAATCTGTGATCTATTCAAGTCATTCAATCTCTCCAAATCTAACTCTCCCCATGTAAACTGAGACTTAGGGCACTTAGGCCCTTTAGTAAAGTGCTTTGAGAGCTACAGATTGGAAGTGATGCTTGCACAACACTGGCCAAATGCTAGTTCCTTTCAAGCTCATGACAAAATTCCTTTGGGCCTCTTTGGCTATATAAATATTAATAAATTAAATGTGCCCGGTGCCATTCTCTAGTGCTGCAGCCAGCTGGCAGGGAACAGCTTTTGCATCTATATTACTAAGCTCTTTTACCCTCTTAAACAGGGTGGTTATATCCAAACTGTTCATTGGAAAAGGGTGTGCAAGCTCCCAACTGCAGAACACAAAGGTTAATCTTAAATCTGATCCACAGCCAGGGTGGACTGGTAAACTCCAGTGAAGCATAAAGAGCTAAATTATTAAGGTAGGACAGGTTTTTACACAGCATTGCCCACTGAGTGCAAGCAAAACAGACTAATCCCTGGACTACCAGAATCAGCTGGCTGTTTCCAAAAGCCAACAGCAGCAAGGAAGCTATTGTATAACTCCTTTCTGAACAACAGAAGGGAAGATTGGAGAAAGGAGGGGCTGAGTGGGAGCGGAGCAGTTTGACATCTAATCTATCATTTTTATTAGACTGAGCCTGAAGATACTTGTGTTGTGTTTTCCTCACTTTTTAAATGAAATGGAGAACAGTAACACTAACAACATAGTTCCTCATGAGCGGTAATTTAAACTTTGTAGAGTCTTCTATTTCAGATAGTGTTAATTTATATGTGAAGGAACCTACAGACATGGAATTTGTGTTTAAAAAAATAAAACAACCAACAACAAAACCTTCAGAGTGCAGTAACATATCTGCCTGAGAGTGCATGTAAAAGACTTGGAAAGAGGAAAAAATAATGTTCTCCAAGTATGCACATGCTTCCACGCATACATGCACACAAAATGACAGAGAAGAAGAAGGGAAGGCGGAGGCTGGGTGCTCCTTGGAAGCTGTTTTCTTAACCTCTGCGACAGCCTGGCCTCCCTGCTGTGCTCCCCCCACCCGCTCTCCTCGTGTGCTGCACAATGTCATCCAGAGCACCAACAACAGCTTGAGTAAAAACAGCTTTCACTGAGAACAGTAAAGATAGAAACGAGATTAGTGCTTTTTATATATAAACCTTGTGGTTGGTGACCAAAGCCGAAGACAAACTACAGGAGTGAGGTGAGGGGAGTGAACACAAGGAAAGGCAATGTCTAGGTGACTCAGAAGATAGTTTAAATCCATCAACAGGCAGCTAAGATCTGAACCAGTCATCTGCAACCAGGGGAGAAATCACAGTCCCAGTGTCAACAGCCACAAATCTTACTGCCTTTGAAGTGGCCAGTATTTTACCCAAAAGTTACTACCTAAGATTGTTATCTGGCTACTTGCTGGCTTACATGAGACAAATTGGCAGTCCTCAGCTATATCCTGGTAGACTAATTCCACAACACCACATTTGGCATTCATTAGCTGTCCTGGCTGTGGGGCTAAGTAGGAACAGTCAGAAAGGCTGAACCTCCATTTCACCCCTCAGAGGTGGTCTTTCCAGCACAGCTTTGAGACCTATGGATAAATCAGTATGGGGCAGTAAGTTCTGTAGTAGGTACATGGGTAATTAGATGGCTTTGCTTTGAAGAGCTCTGAATATTTCCTCTAGCAGCACTGCATATGATTACACACTCCTTGCAGCTTGTTAACAGTGTAGTGAAACTAGGTAGAAACAATCTTTCTTTTCCTTTCAAGCTTTCTAAGTGTGAATAATAGAAAAAGGAAGATATAGAGCTGAGACACATACCTGAGAGCAAGGTGCATAGCCCAAGGAAAGGAAAACTGGAAGAATGCAGGTAATAACATATTAAGTATTTGTTTACTGAGAAAATTTGTTCTTTCATTTTTATTGAGAGTTTTCTTGGCACTCTCACCGACAAATTGACATTGCAAAAGATCATCATTCTTAGGATCAATTTTCATTCATGGGTTTTATTTAGATTGACTGCTCCTATGTGGCAGCAGAGATAAATGTTCTCTTGAAGCACTCTTACTGTAGGTATAATGAAACCCAAGGAAAATCAAGTCAATCAACGCTAAACTTGCATTCTGAATAGCCTACTACAAAGCACGTTTTAATGTTTTAAGCACCATTTGTCACTGTCACACTGGAAGAAAAATTACAGTTCACTTTAGCTAAGTGGTAGCTCACTCCAACAACATGAAAACCCTCTGAACTTCTGCTTGTATTCTGACATTGTAAGCACCTTTATATGAGTTAAGAATTGGAAAGAAAGGAAAGAGCAGGAGTTGCAGTGAGTCTTCAACCCTGCAGACAAATGGAATGGCTTAAGGCTGGTAAGGGGATAAGCAGGTGTGAAGACCACTAATACAGTGCTTACTGCAGGTCCCCAGTTCAGTTTAATACAAGTTTTAAAGATGAATCTCACATCTCTGCAAGACAAGCAGTTTGTGGGCCATATTGTAGATAAAATAGTGTTTGCCAAAGACTGCTAGCTGCCGAGTAAAGCTTTGACTGTCAAACTGTGAAGGGTCAAAAAGAGGAAGAAAAGTAACAATGGCAAAGCTAATTTGTAGACCTTGGAAAAAGTAAAGTTTGGTAATGACTGACTTGTGAAACTGAGCAGAGGAACATCTCCAAAATCGAGGAAGCTCACACTTTAGGGCACCTCTCTGCTCACGTTCTTTTCTGACTGGAATTTTGGGGGAAATTTCTACTGAAACACAGTCCTTCTGAAACAGATTCTGTTTCACAGAATCACATTTACAAAATCGCTGTGCTTGGAAGGGACTTTGGGAGATCATGTAGTCCAATCTCCCTGCTCAAAGCAGGATCAACTAGATGAGGTTTCCCATAAGCATGTCCAGATATCTTTTGAATTTCTTCAAGGATAGAGTGTCCACTGTCATGCTAGGCAACCTGTTCCAGAGTTTGACCACCCTCAGGGTTAAAAAAGGTTTTCTTTTTTTGAACAGAGTTTCTTGTATTTCAATTTGTGCTCTCTCATCCTCTCACTGGGCACTGCTGAAAACTGGCTACACCTCTTGTTATTCCCCCCATCAGGTATTTATACACATTGATAAGGTCCCCCCTGAGCCTGCTCTTCTCCAAAGTGAACAGTCCCAGCCTACCCCCATTAACCCTTTTTATTTCATGTTCAAGCATGTGCTCTAGGTTGTGCTGGGTCTGCTTTCAGAGAAACACCTTAGCCCTTCATGCAGCAATATGAATTCTCAAGCACGCTAAAATGTCCATTTTATGTCAAACAGTAAAACTGGAAAGAGCCTCACAAACCTTTGGACTTCTCTGCTTTTAACTCTAATTTCCTGAAGCTGCTCTCTTCCACTTTCTTTTTTTCAGATTAGAGGTCTTTTATAGCAGAAAGTTTGTTGCTTTACTTTCCTGTGAGATGACAGGCAGTGCATGCATGCTGGACACAGCACCGCCAGCTTGGAGGGAGGTGCTCTGCAGGATGTGCCAAGAGATGCCAGGGAGGTGGGTCCCCACCATCTACCTGTTTCCCTGCTCAGGACACAGAGGGAGATGAGTTCGCCCTGTTAGCAGCCCCTTCCTCTTGCAGAGCGCTCCTTGGAGCTCATACACACTTTCTTCTCAAGTACTTCTTTCTAATGTCCATCTGGTTTTGAGTAGGAAAGTCCTCAGGGCAAAGAAAGAGAGAATATGGCTCTACTTTAACCACAATATTCCGATAAGAATATATGAAATTCCCATTAACACAGGAGCTGTATACTTCTTCACACTTTATTCATTCAGTGCACAATAAATAATCAAGAACGGGGAGGGGTTTTATACTGTCGAAGTTAATTTTCCCCTTTGAAAACAGTGTGGAAAATGCTTATATAGTGATTTCATTAAAAACTCACAGTTTATGTTTGTGCTCTTTTGAAAGTTGAGGTTAAACTCATTCCCATGCGGTCTTAAGATCATTTTTCTAATTTCTTTTTCTGAAAGTTGAACATTTTTTATTTACTGAATACTTAATAGACACATTTTTAAATATTCTGCAATCTTTAAAATTATTTTTGTAGGCTTGAAGAGAATTTTATCCTCAGAATAAGAAATAGATAATTGTTTCAAAACAGCTTCAGAAAAAATACCTGTTAAAAGTGTGATTAAATGTCCTCGTTATTGAATTAAGGCAAAGCCTATTTCCATCACAGTAATTTTAAAAAAACTTTTCTCTTTATAAGTTATTTTTAAGCAAAACACTCATTGCACACTTTTTTATGAGCAACTGAAGACAAAACTGAATGTAGTAGTAAATTAAGTAAATGCAATGTGTTAAATCCTTCTGGAGAAAAAGCATGGTAGGGTTTTGTTGCCTTTTTTTAAAAAAAAACATTATAGCACAGTGGAGAAATGTCTATGTAAAATAAAAAAAATTTTAAAAAAAGAACAAAAAACACCCACATAAATAATTTAATTCCTGGATACAACCCAGGGAAGGTAGACACAGATAATAAAGTAGCTCTGTTCAGCCTTAATTGTTTTTTCAGTTTCTCTATCTGCTTTTCATAACTTAGAAATTCCCTTTCAATAGTGAAAGGAAAAGCTTAGCAGCATAAACATAAATTAAGTTGTTTTGATAAGCATTTCTTTTTTTTGCACAGTCTCCAACTTCCATTAACATGTTGAAATGAATCCCAAAAGAAGAAAACTGTTCTTTACCACTTTAATACTTTTGCATATATTACATGCTCAGTTCATGTAGGTAAATTCAGGTTATTCTTACAAATTTCAACTTCAGTTTATCTCTTTTTCTGAACTAAAAGTCAAAGCAACAAGAAGTGAAAAACATTTGAAGATAACTAGCTAAGGAAACCAAATTGTTACATCTTTTCACACATTGTCCTGTGGAGGAATTCAGAATATCAGTGACAGATTTTTTTCCTGGGATCATACAGTTAGATAAATGTGAATTGTTGATTCAGCTTCTCTAGCAAAAGGAGTGTAGGATGTAAATATAAGATAGGATAGAAATAAAAGCATTATGTGTAGCTATGACTACAGTTCTCACCTCTGGATATACACAAATATGGGGAAAATATTACATCCTTGATTCAGGGAAGATTATTGTCATCCACTATCATCTCATATAGAATTATAAAATCTTCTGATAAGGGGCATTACTCCTAGGGAGTTCACTTTCTGGAATACACGCTGCTGAGTCCTTGCCAGACTAACAGGTCTGAGTCAGCCTTATCCTAATCATTTTATCCATAGCCTGATTGTCCATGTGCCTTATAATCTTGGACCTTGTTCAAAATAAATAATGGCAGTAACAAGCCACAGACTGAACTTTCCTCTGAAATTTTTTTAAGACAACATCTTCTTGCGTAAGGCAAGTAACATCTGCTGAACCAAAGGAGGAAGAAATCCTTGATGGCTAGGATGGAGAAGAGAAAAATAAAGAAAGATCAGGGAGAAGTCCTATCCCGCTGAAACCAGAGAGATTTCTTACTCAGACTCCAGGCAAAATGGGAATGTGCTCCTTATGTCCACACTCATATTCGTCACAACTCTCAGGTGGGTAAACTAACACCTCTGTGGCTCTATTTCTTCCAGTTGAATGTGAACAATACTTCCATCTTCTAATAAAAGATCTAGCCTCTTTGACTCCAGCTTGCGTACTGGGGCTAAGAGGCACCCAGAACTTCCCTTGTACTTCCTAAATATACATGGGTTGTGGTTTGTACACCCATACTCTTCAACTGAAGGTTGGTCTTCTGCATTTGGCCTATTAATAACTTTAGAATTATTATTCAGTCTAATTAACTATTAATAACTTTATTTCCATAAACAAATGAAAAAGCTCAACATTAACTTCTTCCTGCATGATAATTATAATTACTTTTGTCTGCTGAGTATGTTTTAAGCTTTGTCCTACACTCAGACAAGTGTGTTTGTCACACACTTCCATTACTTGTAGGTAGCAAAAGATCTTTTCTGAGACAAGAGCACATTTTCCAGCCTCCATGAGAATAGCAAGGCAGTCAAGAGGTGTGTCTCACAGTTTGGAATTGCCTTTTATGTTAGTGTTATGCTGAGAGATGTCACAGTTAATCAGTTTTAATACTTTTCAAGTTGTATTTTCATATACAGAAGTATAACAGAAAGCACAATGACATCCAACCGATGTTGAAGTTAGGGTAAATCAGTGATCCAATTGTGCATAATTCAAACTCATCAGATTTATTTCTTTCCACTAGAGAATGTCTGTCAGAGCCAGGAAAAAATTTTATCACCAGGCTAAATTCATATCAACAATTAAATAATCATTTACAGAAATGTCAATTTTGCTTTGCAAATAGCACAATTACTCCCTGAAGCCCTTTTTTTCTTCTTGAATCCCTCAACTTTTCTCTCTTTCGTATCTTTGTACATTTTTAGTTCTTTGCAGCAAACTTGTTTGCCTGGGAATGCAACTATCAGCTATCTTTCATATATAAAAGCACACATAAACTATTCACATTTGAGGCTGGAGAAGTATTTGTTTCTATTTTAATTGATTAGCTGTTAGCAATAAAACCAAATGTAAATAACTGCAAGAGGATGATCTGGACAGCAAAATTCCTTTTTGTCTTTGGTATCAGATCTGGACAAGATGGGAGGGAAAAAAAAAACCAACAACAGACTTAATCTCTAATGCTGTTTTGCCTGAGAATGTTGGATAATTTTGTGAACTTAGTGATTTGTTGCGATAGGCTTGGGATGTCTGAAAGGAAATGATATGGGATACAGGAATGGGAGTAGGAATGACTTAACTTCTGAGGAAAGAACTGGACTGTGTGAAGAATTGCAACTGAAAAGGTTTCAGCACTGAGCCTCCCAGAGCTGCAAGTACTCTGTCTCTGCCTAAAACCACACTGAAGTTACGGGGAAAACTATGTCAGTGCAGTGAGGCAGCCTCTGAAGGGAGGGGAATCTAAAAATGGAAGACCATTTGTACATGATTATCTATTGTAAACTCATAATCCAGGCCATCCTTAATGAAAACATAGAGTTCACACAGACCTTTCTACATCCTCAGGAATGCAGAACTGGAAGAGAGCACTGAATCACTGGCTCTCGTTTCCTGTTACTTTGGGCACCATATTGCAAGATATCTTTCATAAACTTGAAGAAGATCCCGAAATCCCTTACAAAGGAGGTCAGTATCACAGTCTCCATTTCACCCATGAGGAAACTTGATCCTTGGAGGGGTGAAATGGCAGAGCCATGACCATCCAATAGTCCAGCAGAAATACTTGAACTAAATCTCTTTTTCCCAAATCTCTTCCCTGTACTGTGGCCCTTGCGCTGATCAAGAGCTTCTAAAGGTGCTTTCCAAAGATCAGTGTCCTACAGCACTGTTGTTCATGTCTGCAATGTATGCCTTACTGATTTTTGTTAAAAAGGACGGAGTGCTCTGTAGTAATATTTGAAATTCTTCAGCACACATTTTTTTCTGGCATGTCTCGGAACATAGAATTGCTCCCAAAGTGACTGGCTTCTGGAAGCTATTGGAAAACAACACGAAGCCTTCTGTTCCTGAGTAAAACTTTCCACCTGTCCTTATGGATGCTGAAAATCCAAGTGTGCAATTTTGACAATTACAATAGAAAATACCAAGGCCATTACTTGAGATGGCTACATATTAAATACAGACCACCCCAGCACGCCTTTAAACAAGGGCAGGAAAGAGATCGTTCTTCATGAGGCTGGGACCTGCCAATCAGACCAAGACTGAATGCCTGTCAGTCTCCCTCATATTTGACTTGGAAGGAACTCATATCAATATGTAGTCAGGAAATGGCTCTTTAATCACTGCAAAGTCTCTCCTGATTTTAAAGATTAAATCAGCCACAGGCAGCTTAAGTCTTTTTCTGTTTTTTTAACTCCTCCGAGATAACTGATGATAGCATTTGAGAATGATTAGCCATGCCGCACGGCATAAGCATACAGCTTGCTCCGATTTCATGCATTACAGGCCACGCTGTACAACACTGATCTCAGATAACAGGGCATCCAAAGAGACCTGACAGACTTGTCTATGAGTGATATATGGGGGGAAGACAACTTGAAATGTGGAAGGAAAATGAATTGCTCAATATATTAACAACAATCTTGGTAGAAATGCTGTAGGAAGATGGGCCAGGAAAGAAGCAGAGTCTTCACGGAGATGTCAATGATACAGGATCTGAAAGGCACCTCTTGCAAAGCACAGTTAAAAGTGCTACTGCTCCAAGAGGAGTATCCAGTGGGATGGGTATATGTTCATCTATACCTTAAGGTACCCTTAAAGCCAACAAAACGGCAACTGGTGCTGGCAGCCCTAGGACAATAAGTGACAGTCAAAGACACCATAGGAATGTGCTTTGGAAAAGCAGTGGAGGTAAGGAAGAGGACAGAGAGGGAAGAAACCCATAGGGCACAAGTTCCTGGAGAGGGTCAAAACTGAGATGTCCAGGTGAGAGGTGAGAGGAGCAGATGGGGAGGGGGCTGTCTGCCAGGGCTGTGATGTGAAACTGGAGTTTCAAGTGGGAGAAGCCGTGGACCGGATCAGCCACTCTTAAGAGAGAGGATATGACACTTGTCTTGGGGACAGAAAAGTGCAAGATGCGGGGGAAGCGACATGGCATGTGGATGTGCTTCGTGTAAACAGCTGTGCACTTTCATATCAGAAATCCAGATGAATACCAAGTGAAGGAACAGGAAAACACAGCCTGCACATTATCAGTACCCCGAGTAGCTGGATTCACCCTGAGATGGTCTGAGGCTCCCTGGATATGGGTGTTTTGTTGTTCAGTGTGGAAAAGTGGCACAAGGATAACGGAGCTCCTTCCACACTGTCACCAAGCAAGTTGTCATTGGGACCATCAAGTCAGACCCTGTTCTTCTCACAGCAATCTGGGTCTCTTCAAACAGAGAAATACTCTTCAGCCAGACACATAGCCAAATAAATCCTCTTGAAAGTTATTTTTCTCAGATCCTGCATTTCTCAACGTATGCGCTATGTTTCCCTGAACCTTCTCCACACTTCTTTCTCCCATATGACATTTACAGTGGAAACAGGGTACTGCTGCAGCAGTCCCTCACCCCACTCCTACCACTAAACTTTTATTCTTTCCATGATATTTAAAAGATTAAAAAAAAAAAAAACTGTCAGGTAAAACTTTACAGCAAAAGCTTTTCCTTTTACTATGAGTTTTTTTCCCACAGAGACTGCCTGTTTACAAGTTATTGATATTCAAACACATGCTAAACCATGCTCACCCACATCATTTAAACTCAGAAAATGTGCAGCCAAATGGACTATCTTGTTCCACATTTCTGCCATTCAAGCCCTTGTATGAAATGAAATAGAGAAAAGGTAGAATTAATTTGATTTCTTAAGGCTTCTTGAAAAGCCACTGGAATCAGCAGCATAATTCCTTTTAACATGTGTGGGGGGAGTCAGGCTGTGCAACCTCAGTTAGAAATACCAGTGATACCATGTAAGGGTGGGGGTGATATGCACAGAAAAGCTGCAACTGCACGTATATAGCCATTTTAGAAAGATGCATAAGAAATAACTGGAAACCTTGAGATCTTTGAAATACCTCAAGAAAAAAACAGGCACAACTTTGAAGTTTGCCTTCCTCAGTGTCTCCAACTACGATGAGATCTTACAGAATTAACTATTAATTTGAAGCCTCATACCAGTCCCCTCACAGATATTTGCCTCTTTGCTTTAGGAACTACAAAACCTGAGCTTTTCTTCAAAGAACAACTGGATGAGAAGACCATGGTCTCACTTGGCACTCCTGTGCCACTCTTTGCAAGACAGACTTAAAACTTCTTCTTGACAAATCAGTCTCATAACAGTAACTGAACTCTAATGATAAATTTCTATATAGTCTTACAATATTTTAAGGAGTACAAGAGACTGTCCTTACTGCTTTTTTCAAGATATTCACTGAGAATTCAGGATTATCAGTTAACTCACCTCTTTGATAACTCCTGCTTTATTCCAAGTCTTTTCCTTAAAACCATGGGAAAAGAACAACCAGCACCTCAAAATCAGTTCTTCAAGTTTACCGACTTTATATCATTTGAATAACTGACAGCATACTCTGGATAGGTCATCTTTTCCATGAAACACCTCCAGCTGTGATATTGCCTCATGCCAGATCGGACTAGGCAAACACATGTCAGCCAGCCTCTACAGTGATGATGAATTGAAAAGATTTGATACAGGGAGTTAAAAGATAAAGATGAGTGAAAAATCAGTAAGGAATAGACAATAAAGAATAGCCTACTGAAACATATGTGTTTCCCTATGTGCACACATGCTTCTGCTTATTAATTGTTATTGTTATCTCTTTTTCTAACTCTTTTATCATCTAATTTATATAATTAGCTCTTGGACTCTAGATTCTTTTCAAAAACTTATGAGCATTTATGACCTGAATTTGTATTGGAAAATAGGTAACATAATATTGTCCCTGCTCTCTTGCTAAGTGAATGTGGTTAGTCTTTGAATTAACATTGGGAATGGTTCACTTTAAAGATATCATATCATTGTTGAGGTTTTGGGTTTTGTTGCTTTTTTTTTTCATGAACTATTCTGAGGATGGGAAGTATCTGCTAAAGATTTCAGAAGTGGAATGTTGGTAAGAGCATGAAAGTGAATAACTCTGAAATACATATATACATACACAAACTTCTTTATTTATCTATCTGTATAGAGACTAGATAAAATGTTTGGAATTTTGGCTTTAAATCTGCTGAACTATGTACTTTTCTCACTTCATCCTGCTAAATTTTGTGTTTGATTAGATGTGACGACTGCTGCTAAAAATACTGGAGTTTGTGGAGTGACATTATAACTCCAGTGTGCACAAGAAAGGACCAAATTCAGCTCCACTCAGAAGATATAAATCCTGAAATACTTCACTGGAGTCAGGAAAGCCAGTCCAGATCAGCACCCTATGAGAACAGAAACTGGCTCACAAAGTTAAAGAGTGCAATTCAGCTGGCAGTCTTGTATCGATTTTTCACTTGGGTTGCAACCCTGCCAACATGTTTTGCAACTTCTCTTCTGGTATTTACAAGCTCTGGATTTTATGGGAAGATGAAAGCCTTCTCCATTTCACTCATATTCACTTCCCTGATGCTTCCATTCACGTGGATGTGTTGAGCCAGAGATTGGAGAGGCTGGTCTGCACCTGAGTTCAGCACTCAGTTTTGTCGATGAAGATGTGCAGTGTGGACAGACAGAAAGCCCAATAGTTTGCAAAATGCACTGAAGCAGCTTCCTTCTGCTAAACTGCATTAGTAAAAATCACGGTTTGCTTTTGCTGAGTGTGTCCACTCCTGGGCTTTGTATCAGGCTTCTATTTGAAAATGCCCCCTTCTTCCTCCTTCCCCTTTGCCATCTTCTCTGCAGCAGCAGAAAATGGAGGTGACCAGAAGAAACACTCTGCAGCACTTTGTTGCTGCTCCACAAAACCAGCAAGGTGTTGTCTTTCCAATGCACCCTATGGTCTAGAAAAGACACTGGACAAGACATGTAGATGACATCTGTGCCATGCAAACTGCTATCTCCAAGCACCTGTAATGTCGCCATACCCAATTTGCCGTCCTTCCCTCCTCTTCACTCACACAGTGCTTAAATGTCCACATGTGGTTGGTTCACCAGTGGAACTACAAATGTAATCACAGAGTTCAAGGATCAAAGATCAAACTTCTCGGTATCACCACTCTGCCAGCTCAACTGGACCACTTTGTTGGGGAGGCTAAACAATACTCACACCTTGTCTATATAAAGAGTGCCCCGCACTGGAGAAACCCAACTCAGAATTTTAAAAGAAATACTTTACAGGTAAAAGATGGGGGAAAAAAGGGCAGCTAAAAATGGCCTTCATCTCCTTAAGATTTCCAGCTCACACACTTGCTGCTTCCAGCCCAATCTGAAGGAAAGCCTTTGGGATTGTTCTGACAGCAAATTAACAGCTCATAATGTCTGGAATTGACTCAAATGTCCCATCGGGATAATCCCATGCTTTCTGTAGTAAAACATCCCATACACCAAACAGAGCTAGCCAGGGTTTACCTTTCCCAATATAAAGGATCACAGTTACAGTTTTGTGTAAGTTACCAAATGAAAGTGTTATTGTCTGCTATGGCTGTATCAGTATGTATATAAACAGAATTATCTTTTTTTACCTTCCTTTCAGATTTACTAATACTCTCTACAGAAGCTTAAAGAATATCTCTCAGGACTTGTCAAAATTCAAGGGAAAGAGTAAACAGCTGGCTTAAGCTTCTGGATCCTTTGGAATTTCATGCAGTGCAAAATGCCTAGCTTCCATAATGGTTTCACAACCCTCCAGAAGTTCAAAGTGATAAATATAAGTAGCCAGACTATTCCAGAGTTGTCGGCACAATGCGGTATCAAAGTCCTGTATTAAAATGAACAGGCATCAAAATAGAGGAATGAATTTTCAGTTGTAGCCCCCAGGAATTTCTTCATCCAGATCCCATTAATCATCAGAGTTCTGCATGGTGTTCCTAGTATTAAACCTTTAAGCTTCAGCTTAGTATGGTAAGTTATGACAAGCACAGGATCAGGGCCAAATTCTGCCCTCAGTTATATCTCAGCAATACCATTAGCTTCTGTCAAGTTGCACAGCCGCAGTCAAACTCAGAACTGGTCATTTGTCTAGTCTGTAACTCTCACACTACATCAGTTTCAATAGGCCCATTTATATGCTTTAAAACCCAACACATAAGTTGTGCTTGGTTAAATTTGGAACCAAAATGAAGTTTGAGATGTGTCTTCTTACACTAAGAAGAATTCAACATTTAGGTTTCTGCCAGAATACACAAGTCTGACACTATCAGATGAAAAATGTCATGGGATATTTAATTACCAAAATTAGACAGAGACATTCAGGTTTTGAGTCTCAACAGAAAAACATGTGAAATATATACTGTGTGTTTACATTTTGTGAACAGCTTCTCTTTATTTTTTTCATAAGTTTTGATTTTTTAGTGCCTTGGAATAAATATATGCTAGCTTAAAATGTTTTTTTTCCATTCCAAATGACAGAAGGAACCATTTAAAGTGTTGTGGTGAACTTAAAAGATGAAATCAAGTTTGGTTTTCTTCCATAGCTAGCTAGAACTAATATTTGCTACCTAATTTAGGTAGCAGTTTAATTTCAGAAAAAGTTGTGCACAAAACATTTAGCTTTATGAAATATTCACAACTATTTTTCTTGGCTTCTGTTCACTGGCAGGCAAAAGGGGTGGTTTAAATATAAAGCATAGATTTTACAGTACATCTTTACTGTACATGGACAGTGGTGGAGACGCACCTCTTTACAGGGTAATCAAGACTTGAAAGCTACAATTTGCAATAAGTAATTGTGCACAAAAGGAAAACATTGCATCTGCTGCCTTTACCACAAAGATCCGTGCATGGTATTTTCTTGCTCAAGTTAAAGCTCAACCAATGAATCATCTGTTGTTGCTCCTGTAACTTGTGCAGTTTGAAATGTGCTACATTTTGGCAGTAAATTTCTGATGGCTAAAAAGGAACGCAAACCAGACCCAGCGAGGCCAGATCAGCAAACTTAGTAAGAGGTAAGAGAGCTAGCGCTTCTGGGAGGCATGGCATTTGTGAACTGTGTCAAAATGGAAATCAGAAATACAAAACCAGTGTTACCTGGCAGGTTTCCATATAAACTTTTGGTTTTTATAAATAAAAAGATCTCAAAAGAAACATGCCAACTTGGATAAAGGCATGTATAAATATGTATGTGTGTATATATATATGTGTCTATATGCATTCATGCAGTGCTAAACTCCATAAATCTGAGACAGAATTATAATGGCTTCGTTGAAGTACTCACTTGGCACCTAAATTTTAGGCACCTAGTGACACTGAGTTAAGTGCCTAAATTCCCTTTACAGTCAGAAGGAGAAATACAAGTGTCTTTGAAGTGCTGCAGAGAGAAAGGGTCTCACCACTTAGACAAACTCTCTTCTGGAAACCTTCAAAGTCACCTGTCCTCTTCTGTTGACTACAACAGCAAGTGGCACAGGTACTTTGGGAGAGCTACTTCATCAGATTCATAAAATATAGGAACAAGTCAGATGTCTAAGTTAGGCTAACAGGATCTAACCCTGATTTCTGATCAAGATAGGGAAATTAATTAGGCTGCAGGCTCCCACTGAGCTGCTTGTGTAGTACAGGAAAAAGAAAGCAATCTGTGAAATCAAGTCCAACAAAAACAACACTAATTGGTGGACTATTTACCAAGACAGGGTATGACAGGGGCCAGAAACTCACAGATTCCGGGCAGATTAGAGCTGTATCTGCACAATAAGAGTATCCACGTTTATAAAAGACAAAAATAACTTCTATGTAGCTACAAGAATTTACATTATCAACCATCAATAGTACCAACCATCATTAAGTTTCTCCAGCAATTTCCCCACCATAAGTGTTTTCAGTAGCTCAGAAAATTATTAAAATTTAACCACTTAAGCTGCTTCAGACTGAATTTTGAGCTGCCTTTGACAAAACAGTCTTTCAAAACACCTTTGCCAAAAACCATCAAGGATTTCCGAGAGTTCAGCCAGAAGAGAATACATATTTTTGTCCATATTTTTAAAAAATCTGGCAGATTTTATTCCTTCAGTAGTTGACCTCCCCTCCTTGTGAAAAGACATAATACTGGACAGGGACTCTTTGTGTCAAGAATGCACTTCCAGCTCCTGCTAAGAAAATCCACCCTTGCAACAGCACTGACTGTTCTCTGGGAATGTTGGTCTCCCTGTGACTAAACAGAGCTTCCTATACCAGCTAACACTAAGATGATGCTAGCGTTATCAGCTCCACAAGCTTTCAGGGCCATTTGGGCTCATCACATTACTAACTCACTAAAAGTGTCTGTGCTCAGATAGTAGGGGTACTCCTTTAACACAGTACCAATGTGAAGTTTCTGGTTTAGCACAAGAAGAGTTATAGCTTAAATTGAACAGGTCACCTTTACACCCAAAGTAGTCTGCACACACTCAAAGATATTCAGGGTGTGGTCACTCCATCTTAATTTTGTCTATACAACTGGTAAAACTTTCCCATATCAACAGTGTTTCATCTTCAGGAAATCTAACTTTATAAGGGAGTGTGATTTCAAGAGGGCCTAAATTACTGTATGACCATCTTAGATTACAATGAACTATGAACTTGGCTGAAGTGCACTGAGTACAGGAAGCATTATAGTCCTGCTTAGCCATGGTGCTGTTTTTGTCAGTGCTCAAGCCTAACCTACTGAGGGATAGCAGCAGCTCAAGTGTGTGGGGGACAGCACACAGCTCAAGTATGCAGCACTTTGGCAGAAGGAAGCCAGACAAAAATTACCTTCAGTGGTGAAGGATAACAGGGCTCCAGCAATGCCTCCCTGGAGTGCCACAAACTGAATCACCAGCTTGGCTCTCAGTTCACCAGCTTTTATTACAGCAGCTTTGCTCTTCCCTCACCAGAGCGGCGCTGGCAGGTGTGTCGTGTGTGTCCCGCTGACAGCCTTCACCCTCACAACTCGATTTCCTCTTGTATGCAGGCTCTGCTTAAGTGCCTAATCTTGTATTTAGGATGTCATGCTCTGTTGCTATGGAAGTTATTGGGATGTCAGAAGTTTAGCATAATGACTTCACTGTAGGGTTAGTGCTGGGGGTAAGGGAGGAGATTAACCATGAGAGAAAACAGAGCTGTAGATGTAACTACTTGATTGCTAGCATATATGGAGATGTTCTCTGAGCCCAGAATACAGCCCTAAGAAAAGATCAGAAAGAGGTTTGAGGAGCATTTTGTGTTTCGGCTCCTCTTCAGATGAGTGTTTCTGAAAGATACAGAGCTTGCAGTTCTTTACCTCTTCCCAGCCAGCTCCTTGCACACTTCTCAGATGAACTACATTTGTATGTATGGTAAAGCAAGTTACATTTCGGAGCACTTTTTTATAGCCAAGGCATTAGTTTTCCTTCCTCCTTGCCGGAATCTGGTGTTTGAGTCCTTATTAATTGTCCTGGTTTGTAGAAGTGACATCTGTAAGTCCCTATCTTGTTTGGTAATTTTCACTCCAAATCTCAGCTCAAATCATCTCATGATAAATCCCTTTCCCTCATCATTCTCACCCCATCTGCTTTCCCTAGGGAGACCTTTATTTTCCATCTTTCTAGCTCATCTCTTCAAACAGCAAGGAAGCTGTCAGCTGCTGTGAAGATTTGTAGGGCACTAAATCTTATACATTAAACCTTTAAATACATTTATCCAGGTAAAACATTTTGAAGCAAATACATAAACTGGAAGTTTGCTAGCATATGGCATAATGATTAGCAACCAGATACCAATGATTTTCATACTCTTTATTATCATTATTTTAACAGTATAAAATCTCTTTTCCATTTATCAGTTTGCTTGAAAAAATGTTCTACTCAGTTTATCTTTCATCAGCTTCATCATTCTCATTAATGAAGTAATGGCTGAATCCAAAAGTCATCAATTTCATTAGGTTAAACACCACATAGCATGGATTCTGACCCTGACCTGTCCACAAGGATGTTTTTGATGAAGTTTCCTTTCTTCAATATACCATCAGAGTTATAAAAGTTGTTCTTTTGATGGTTTGGGCCTCATTTAGTCTCCAAAAAAGTTCTAATGTGGAAAAATAGCTAGATATCATTCTCCTGAATGCCCTAAGTTTCATTTAAAGGGATGAATCACAACACAATTTGATTCCTTGCTCATCCAACTTCATTTGTCCGTTGCCTGACTACAATATGAGTCACTCACCAAACCTGCATGCCAGGATTCCTGTCTACTGGAAGCTTTTAATATCTGCCAGTATATCAGAACATACATGTCATTTTTTTTCCAGACAGAATACTGTTTTATTTTATTTTTGGTTAGTTAAGAAAGAAAAGACTCTGACATTTTCTGGTATATGCAATGTAAGTGTCAAGCCGGTATTACTGACGGCTTTGTGAGCTGTTACTTGTATCCCATGATTGGGCACTGTCAGGGTTAACAGGAAAATATGGAGAAGAAATTACAGGAATGTGTGACAGAAAGGAGCTGTGAAGTCATCTGGTCCATCTTTTGCCAATATAGGCCTGTTCCCTGCAGCTTATCAAAGCGCAAGCACTTCAAACAGCCTTTCTTAAAATGAAGACAAAGCATCTAAAGTTAGCAGCCACAGGTGTGACCACAGAAGGAGGGATAGGTGGCTCAGGGTGATCCAGGGCAGCCCTGTGCAGCCACCGAGCTGAAGGATGACTGGAGAGCCTTGCTGAGACCAGCTAATTACAACAGGATTCCTGAGTCCTGAAATGTACAGGCTTTCTCATTCTGTTTGTTCCCAGTCTCCTCTCCCTTCGGGAGGAGCACTGCAACATTGAGTTATTCTAGTTTCTGAAATATACTCGTATTTCCAGCCGGACCTTTCTTGAAGCTGTTGGACTGTGCTGTTAGTTGAAAATTGTTCTTCCTGGAGGGACAAATTCAGTGTCCCTACCCTATGGCATAGGAATGAATCCACTGACTTCGGCTCCCTAGCACTTCAGTCGGACCTTTTCTCTGCAAATGGCTTCTCTACAGGCACCAGTGCAAGCAAGAGATGCAGAATCAGGCCCTGAGGTAATAAGACTTACCAAATTTAACTGCACAACACATCTCATGTGCAGTGAAATAAATGTGGTAAACCACCAATGATTCATCATTTACTTATTGCAG
>JAVSBS010027770.1:13675-27957 GCA_033124195.1 Coracias cyanogaster | reverse complement strand
GGTGAAAAAAGTTCAGATAAAATAAGAGTTCCTTGAATCTTTGTTCAAACCAGGAACCTGAACATAAGATTATTTGATGTTATGAGAGGTTTGGGAATTTCAGCTGAGGGCCAGAGAGGATGATGGAGTATGGATAGGCTGAGATACTTTTGAAGGTCATTTCCCTTTTTCTCTTCCCACTCCTACTTTGGGAGAATCTGAATGTGCTGTTAATAATAATCCAAACATGTTACATTCAAGACTGACCTAAAACCTGAGTTCTAGTGAATTGTGCCCACTTGCTCATCATATGCCAGCAAAAGAGACTGTTCACTTTTTTTAAATGAGCAAAGTATCATTGAGCTTAGTTCTGGAGAGAGACAAGAGCACAGGAAGGAAAAAAAACATAAATAACTAAATAAAGGGACAAGTGAAATGACTGGAAAAAACATTTAGTTCCATCCAGGACTAGAACAACTTTGGAACATAAAATGATGTCATTTTGCAGGAAAGAATAATTATTTTAGACCTATATGCTTTTGGACTTCAGACTGTGAACAGTATGTGGATTCTTTTGCCATTAGTTTAAGAAACTTACATCTGTACTGCCTGTCACAGACTTCAATCTTAAGCAGAGAAAGGTGTGGGATACATATCACCCCAGGAAATTCCACATTGGTTTTGCTGAGGGATGCTGAAGGAGAATAGCAACTAAAGTTGTCAGCAGGTTCATATGACAAATCCTTGAAAAATTACAGACTCTCAAACTCCAGCTGAAATTTAGAATCGGTTTCAGTGATACATTCAACAAAAATCCTGCCGATAACATTCAAGTCTATGATATAAGCAGCATAGTGTAAACTCTCCCCCTAAACATGAATGCTTCTTACAGATATAAATTAATTAACAAATTGTATCCTTTTGCAAGGGTGCATTCAGCACTGGGCAAGCTGTTTCCCTCCATAGGTACCACAGAAAACCTTTGGGATCTGTGTTACTGCATTTGGCTACTAACATCTTCCTATGTATTTTGTTTCTTACATCATCTGTTAACTGACACATTTCATCATGACAGCTAGCATATCTCATTAACACAGTGCACTGTTAATACACAGACCAAGGAGCAGATTTGGCAAATGTTGTGGAAGAAGAAGCAGAAACGTTCAGCTGAATCATGGAGGAGAGACCTTAGTGGCAGAAAGGGATGTGAGTTGCTGTCAGTGGCAATGAAGTGAAGTTTGAGACAAGAAGTTGTGCTTGAGGTGATGGCCAACCCCCTGATTAAGACAGTAGAGGTAAAGGAGATGACAGATAGAATCATGGGGCATGGAGTCTCAACTTTGAAAGCTCTAATGATAGCATTTTGCTGCATATCTGGAATCAACTGATGTCTCCAAATTAAAGGAGAAAGAAAAAGAGCACAAGGAAGGTAAGAATTTGACAATGTCTTCTGAGGACTTTCAAGACAAATAAGCAGACTAGAGAACAAGAGCTACAAATGTTGAAGAGAACCAAGAGGAGAGTGATGGAAGATGAGGAGGAGCATATATCAAGAGAGGCTATCAACAAAAGCAAAAAATTGAAGAACCTTTAAAAAACCAATTAAGATGTTCAAGGGTTCCCCAAGGAAAGAGCTTTGAAGAATAGAGTGTTTAAAGCAGAAGAGCACAGGGAAGTACTCTAGACTGTTGTCAGACCTCCTGAGTCAGGTAGTCAGAAGTGTGTTTAGGAAAGAACCTGTGGTGCAGAAGTTAGCAGAAAAGAAGAGTTAAGTGCAGAGGAAAAAGGAAAAGTAAGAATGTATAATTGGCTATGGGTAGACTGTAGAGAAGGTCTAAGTAGCAGGTACAGTTTGAACAAGATACCTTCAGGAGGTTATGCAATAGTGAGAGAGGTGGAGGAATCAGTGGCCAGAAGTGCTGAGTCCCAGCGAAAGCAAAGGAGGCAGAATTAGGCAATAAGTTTGGGATTCACCTAAGCAAATATACATACTTCTAGAGTACAACTAGTCTCATCCTGATGCAAACAGCTAAAGGTATGTGTGATTAATCACATGCTAGAAGTGCCAGTTTCCTTCCATTAACTACAGAAGAAGCCCAGATGCAAGCACTCACATTGTCAGTATTAAAACTTATTAATTGGGGAAAGAGAGGAGAAGGAAATAATATTTGAAGGGAAAGGTAGAAAGAGAACATGAGATGGAGGAAGGTGCTAAACTCTGAGTAGAAAAGTGGTATGTAGAAGAGACTTCTGTGAGGCTGCTGTCAGACAAAAAAAAAGAAAAAAGAAAAAAAAGAAGAAATAAAGAAAGAATTCTGTAATCAATAACCAAGGTAACATCTAAAAAAGTCATTAATATCTATGGATCCAGCTGCATCCCCAGAAACCTAGGAAATGAAGGGCAGTAGCAGAAGTACGTGGACCCAACTTGCTCTATTCATGCTGGTGAAGAATCTTGAGTGGGCAAGTGGGTAATGAAGAGACACATAACCTGATGAGGTGTAAACTATTTTTGCTCTAAGTGCAGCATAGTCCCACTTGTGCAGTACTGTGACCAAGCAATGCAGGTCTAGTAGAGAGATTAAAAAGCTCACATGCAGCCCCAGGTGAACATGATTAAACTACTTCCAGATTCCAGCTTATAAGTCTCCATTCAGCTGATGAGCTGGAACATGTGGATTCACTGCCTGGGTCTTTGCTAGTCCTGGAATCTGCATCTGGTCGGCATGACCTAAACTGCACCATCTGGATACTTGAGAAAGAGCGATGCTTCCCCACTCATAAGCAATATTTTTAAACAAACAGGATTTTCTTGGGGGAGCAGGCCAAGGAAAAGAAGCATAACACTAGCTTGGAAAAGCTGAGTAATTAACAGTTGAAAAACCTCTCATCTTTCAGGATGCTCTGGCAGTGGCTCTGAGCCTTTCCTTCTCCTGGAGCTAGGACTGGCTACTGAGGAAGTCATGATTATACCTTCCTTGTTGTACCACTTCCAGCTCAGTATCCAAGCTTGGAGGCATTCAGGGACATGTAATTTCCATGACTTTTACTACTGAACCTAGCTGAAATCACCAGGCAGGAGACCCAAGCAAGGACCAAGAAAACAGAGCAGCTCTATTTCCTGCCATCACTGGACTGCTGAGGGCTTAGCAGCTCTTCAGACAGGGGTGTAGCTCAACACAACCAGTCAGGAATAAGAACAGATGGCAATAGTTTCACCAGAGACTAAAAGTCCCTGCATACTTATTGCACAGGGAGGTTCATGCCTGGGTTCCAGAACAGGACTGTTCTGGGCTCAGCCTCACATCACCTCTTCTCCCCTCTGGTGCTTTGGCAGCACCTGGGCAATGCAATTGGAGCCTGTAGCATAGTGGCACACTAATTCACTGTTCTCCAAAGTGAGCATCCTCCTGTGCCTTCTTTCCCCACCCCCCTCCTTCTGCTCTGTGTCTTTTCTGAGGTTCCATCACCCTGCTGAAGTTTCTCTTGCCCAAAAATTTTCAAATAGCGCATTTAGATGTGCTATCAATAAAATCATATTAGAACAAAAAATATTTCAGCCTGTTATGTAAAAGAAATGCAAATAAGGCCTTGGCTATCCAGCATTTTTTTTTTTTTCTAGAAGATGCTGGAAATCTGTTCCTTAACTTGAGACATCTCTGCCTATTTGGACCTTTTCATGAAAGAACTTCTTTTCACTTTCCCAACAGATGTTAACAATGCCATCTCCACTCTTTTGTGGTTTCAAACTTCAAGCCCCAAGCACAGGGCTTCAGGATGGAGGAGAAACACATGGTAATGCTGAAGGGAGAGCAGGAGCAAGGCATGAAGGAAGCAATCAAAATGACATTGTCCTTCACTTACTTTAGCAATTGGTATAGGTAGTGTAAAAGTCCATTTAATACTCTCACTGAACTGTATGGACAGTACAGATGGCACATGCAATGGCTTTCCCATGGGAGACTCCAGTAAGCCCAGCAACTGTATTTAAATGCCACAAGTAGTAGATTGTCCTGATTTTAGTGGGACCCCCATACAAACTACATTTGCTAGAGCCACAGGTAAATAACATTAGCAAGACTGAGCAGTTGTGATATAGAAGTGTTTGCAATCATAAGCAGAGAGCAGCAAACTTTAGAAGCACATATAGCGAGCATGAAGTACAGGCCAGCTCCTGCAAGTGTCTGAATGTCACCAGAGCAGCTGACAGGACCGGGGAGGGCAGTGGGCCCCATCTCAGATGCTGTGTGCTCAGCCCCTGCTGACGTCAGTGGAAGTTCAAGGCACTTAACACCTCCCAGGACCAGGCTGCAGGAACGACTTCCAGAAGGAAACTATCTTGAAAAGAGATCATGTGCTGTTAAATGTAGCATAGATGCAAGAAGGGCAGAGCAGTGTTGCAAAATGTATCTTCTTCAGCGCAGTATCCCCAAGCCCTGAGCTTATTCACTCTTGGCTCTCTTTTCCCCCCGTCTTATCTCTTATGATGTTGGCACAGAACTGAGTCTAGTGGGACTGTAGAGCTGGAATAGAACAGTAAATGTTCTCCAGGTTTTCTTTTTCTTACAGAATTCCCAAACTCCCAACCTACTTAAGGGGGAGCCATGAGCTAAAGTAAAATTATAGTTTTGTCTTCTTCTCAAGCCAGATATCTCCAGAGGGAATTCTACTCGCATTGTGCCTTTTCTCCAGAACTACTACCACCACCAGAGCACCTTGCAAGGAAAAGAGATTCTGTCTGTTCCCTGATGAAGGTTTCAGTTGACAAAGGTAGATTAAGTGAACAAGCTTTCATCAATTCAATTCTGTTATTCTTTACGCCAGTTGTTCTATGCACTGCAATTTTATATTTAATCTTTTACAGCCAGTCTGAACATTTATATAATGCTATAAAGCCTGCAGCTGTTATATGTGATTTGGCAAAGAAAGCAGAGAGCGTGATTGAAAAAAAAAAAAAAGAAAGCAAGAAAAGCTTGTAGGTTCTCTTATTTATTTTTAGAAATGCAAACTTTCTAGTTAAAATAAATTTTAATCAAATAAAAATAGTACTAAATGAAGCAGCCTGAATTTCAAACTTTTGTAGCTCTTTGATTTATTGAAAAGATTATTTGTAATTTTTTCTAGCAGGAAAATTAGGCAAGTGTTACTTTCTGTACCAGGCATCCTGAAAACATGCAATAATTTTGTGGCTTTCAGGGGTCTGTTCTCTCTGTTGTGTTGTAATGTTCCAGTCTGCTGCATTCTGGATACCACAGACAGAGCAATCCTCTCTTCTTAAATCAGGAAAGAGGATTTAAATACCTGAGCATATATGTATGATCCACCCAAAAGATGTCATATCCTAGCTATAAACAATTATCCTATATCCCTGTATCCTACTGGATACATGCATACAGGATATTGCACCTATTTGACCTCAAAGCTACCATTGGTGCTGAGAATTGATACAGAGTGAACCTCCAGAGCTTGATCATTTTCCATTGTGTCATCGTATTGATTACAAGTCTTTGTTAATTCACTTTATATACAAGGAAAATCCCAATGGATGTTGCCTTCTCTTTTACTGTGGTGATAAAGCCATAACAAAGTAAAAGAAAACAAAACAAACAAATAAAAAAACCCCAACAAAACAACAGCTCTCATTTTCTTTTGAGATATTTCTCATTTACAGTCTGGATTTACTTGCTTTTAATAGAGGTCAAGGATGTTCAGTATGACACAAGGTTGCTGCCCTCTGACATAAATGTAGAAATCCCTTTTGAGAGGTAGGATAAGATCTCTGAGTCCAGTGCAAAATGTGAGATGAGAGGAACTGACTAGAGACTACAGTCCTGGTCCTCTGGTCCTACAAAAAATATTTCAATCAGACAAGAAATAAAGCGGCCTTAATATCTGCTCTGCATCAGGAGGAATAGTTGACTATATAATGGTCTACTCAACGCGCCATTACAAGAGCATGAGGCAACTCAAGCCTCTGTCAGCCTTGTGGACACATTCTGTGAAGATAGGAGAGCAAGGAATGAGTGACATAACCATGGCAGCTAGCAAAGAGGGGTACCCTACTTCAAGGAGCTCCCCAATCTCCATTCCTTACAAAAAGGCATAAAGATGTAGCAAAGAACAGGAAAAGAGAGTCATAAGTAGTCAGCAAACAAATTCTTTAGCACAGCAGAGAATAAAATCTGAGCTCCAATGTGAGAAATGCTGGCAAAGTTTCTTGTTGATATTTAGCATTTTCTGACCAATATTCACAGGAGTAGCCTAAAGGAGAGAAAGTATTCCAGCAGAGGCAGGGGGTATTTCATAATTCTTTATTTAATTATGGCATTGAAGCTGGAGTCTGCTCTCCTGGGAAGCACCATGGAGGATTAAATGGCAGCAAAGATCATGCTGCATTCCTTATCTGCTCATGTCCAGATTTCTTTCACATACGAGTTGTTTGTAACTTGCTGAACTTTTTTTAAAAATAAAGTTGAGTGTGAGGGGAGACAAGGAAGGGGTCAGCTGGACTCAGCTTGAACTTTTTTTTTTATTTTCATAAACTAACACTTGTGTGTTTGGGAGCAATGAACTGAATATGGACGTTGCTCAAACAAAGACAGATTCAAGGTTAAGGGGGAGACTTTTGTTGTATTACACAATGCTCTGGGATAGACTATTGTTGGTCCTTGTTGTGCAGATGTAGCCATGGCTGATTATCCCTACTCCCAAACCTCTTTACTCACCCGCACTGTTTGGTTTCCAAGAGAATGATTCTCTAGTGACTGATTTATTTCTGCAGAAATGTGTATGTTAAACTAACTTACTTTACAACTTTTCACCATTGTGCATCCCTTACCCTTAGCAACAGGCAAGAAAAGCGTACAGTATTCCATAGTAGTTTGTTGTTTTAAAAAAAAAAATATTGTGTATAATGTGAAGTTTATGTATCTTGTAATAATTTTTGAGTTAATATGGGGATAGAATCCAGAATGAAAGTGATGGAAGGAAAATTAGCAATGGTACCTCCCCAATTATCACTGAAACAAAACCAGAAAAATAAGTTTTGTAATGAAATATCCTTGTGTTTCTGTAGTGTTTATAAAATTTTACATTCAGTTTTAAATCTGCCTTAATTCCTGCTGTAGGCACCAAGCAACTGGCTCTGGAGTAATGTAAAGAAACTACTAACACCAAGTACGTGGAATCCCAGAATCACACATAATCACAGAATTGTTATGGCTAGAAAAGACCTTTAAGATCATCAAGTCCAACCATTGCCTAACTCTACTAGGCCCACTTCTAAACCACATCCCTGAACACCATATCTAGCTGGCTTTTTAATACATCCAGGGTTGGTGATTCAACCACTTCCCTGGGCACCCTGTTCCAGTCTTTGATAACCCTTTCAGTGTAGAAGTTTTTCCTAATATCTAAGCTAATCCTCCCCTGATGCAGCTTGATGCCATTTTCTCTTACATGGCATGTCTAATGGGATAAAAGAGAGGAAAGATGTGGGTCAGCAAAAAGGTAGGTAATAGATGTTATACTTTATAAAAAGAGAGATATACATTGTCTTATTCCTGGATAAAGTGGCAACTCTGTGTTTCTCATATAGTGAACGGAGCAGTTCCCAAAGAAATTAAAGGTTTGTCCCAGAAGTGTTTTGTGTTTGCAAGATACTCCTTGAGAAGAATAAAACTAAGTGACTCCTTGAATCTTTCTAAAGAAAAATGACAGTACAGTATGCTAAATTGCAGGATCTGAATACTGATACAGAAGCTTCAGGAAAAAAAAAGAGGATTTAAAAATGACAGAAATTAGTTTGTACACAAAAAAGAAGAAAATATACTTGCTCTGAAATCCAGACAGCAGCAAGAAACAGAGCTGAATGTCTCCTGTATTTCTTGGTGAAAAGAAGGGCAACACAAAAAGGGGACATCAACACCACAACATACTATAAATACACTTAAGATAAAAGAGGTGAATGACACTTTCTGATCACAAACTTCTGAAGCACTCAAAGAGCAGGATCTACTGGAGATAATGACTTTGACTAACTGTCAGCTGGGAAGGGGATGTATATTTCAGCACACTTGGAGGACAATTTGTTACTTCAGAAAGCAAAAGGTGGTAGAAAAGGAAAAGGTTTAGGTTACAATTGAGATGATCAGATCAGAAATAGTGGAGTTTTCTTTAATAGGGACAATAGCACAATAGGGATCATGGGTTACACAAAAACTTAAGGAACTGGAAGATACTTTTGGGAAAAGAAACAGAAAAACAAGGACAAGAAAGGGGGAGTTTCTAAATGAGACAACCTGAAAGGGGGGACAGTTCAAAAGTAGAGTGAAAGGCTGATATGACTCCATTAGGATATCCTTAAGGATTTGAAAGTTGAAAAGGAATCATAAAAACTGAGATCCAGGAAAAGTAAATAAGGATGGGAACAAAACCCACGTGGATAAAACTAGAAAAGCTACAGCAAGAATATACTAGA
The DNA here is from genome assembly GCA_033124195.1 of Coracias cyanogaster. Lineage (NCBI taxonomy): Eukaryota > Metazoa > Chordata > Aves > Coraciiformes > Coraciidae > Coracias > Coracias cyanogaster. The sequence goes on along the minus strand of JAVSBS010027770.1, from coordinate 19,499 downwards.
AACAAGAGCAAAATCCAGCTACATATAAAAAAATCACAGGAAGACAGATATTCACTCTTTACTAAGAAGAAAATTTCACAGAGGAGGCAGAAGTCTTCTAAAATTAGTTCAGAAGAAGGTAGTTGTTTCACTATTTACAATAAGTTTTAGTCACTGTTAATCACAGAATCAGATGCTTACTTTTCTTTTTTTAATTGAGAGATCAAAAGTGGAAAAAATATGTTTGAAGAATGACAGAAGTTCCATACCATCAAGTTCACTGCTAAGAACTTAGTTAGAGCAACCTGAACCAGTCATGATTATTTTTGAGGATTCATGGATGACTGTATGAGTCTCAGAAAAGTCAATCACACCATACTTTAACAGCAGGAGTTAGAAGACCAGTGAGCCTAATTTTCAGTCACTATTTAAAATTGTTTAGATACATAAAGAAAATCATTAAGATATTAAAAGGAGAATTCTATAGATGTATCAAAAATAAATCATATCAAGCCCACCAAATTTCTTTTTCAGACATGATTGTCAGTGTCCTGGATATAGGGATTGCAGAAACAGTCCCTGTAAGATGTTGTGAAACAGGCACTGCTTTTTATAAACAAACTAGGGAAGCAGAGTTTAAGTAAAATACCAATAAGGTCTTATATCGCTAATTGGAAACCCTACTCTAAGCATACCTATCAATAAAGGGGACCATTTAAAGAAAGGTACTATAAATAGGATCTTTATAACCTACATGTATGACACTAAGGTGAAAAAGTTGACAAGCACTTGGGCTACAAGCTCAGAATTCAATGTGATCTTTGGAGAAGAAACAGTCGAAACAGGATGAAATTATTGGAAGATAAGTTGCAATAGTTCATGTGAAACCCAGGCATCTCAGACAGGTGGTGTGAATTGCCCTCTAGAGACGCCTGTGTCTCTGCATTGCAACTCGATGAAGCCCAGGGAAATGCATAGACAAAATGCTTAGCTTTTGAGTGGGTTTTGTAAGGTGAGACAAATTCCAGTTCGGAAGAACTGAAATACAGATATGAAGTGGAGAATATTTGTGGCTGGGCAGCGGTTCAGCAGGAAAGATCTCAGAATTGCTGCAGATCTCAAACTTATGATGAGTCAAATGTGGTGTTTTGCAGAAGAAACAATTCTCATTCTGGGCTATATTAAGAAGATTGCTCCATTAAAGAAATAGAGTATTTATTCACCTTTCTCAGAATTGACAAGGCCACATCTTAAATTTCATGCAGAATTTTGGAGGGATAGCAGAAAGAATCCAGAAGGGAGAGGTTCAGAAAACATCACCCATTGATATTCCCTTCAACCTTACAGCTGTACACTTCTTTAGCACAAAAACCTTCTGTCAGCTGCATGATTCACTTAATAAAATATTACTGGATATTAAAGTGTTCTAGTAAAATAATTTATGTAACAGAGAAAACTGGTGTTTGAACGGTGGAAACCAGTTGTAAAGAGGCAACCTTGGCTTCCTTACACAGGAAAACTTCCTCCAAAAGCTATATTTACCCTGCTTGAAAACTCTCTGGCTGGCTTCAGAGCAGATGTCTCCAGCTCTGGGAGAAGCCTGCACATGCAGATGTTGTAGATAGGGATGGGATCAAATTCCTGCTTTGTGTCCTCATGAAAGAGAAGAATGAGGCTCACAGGCTGCAGCTCTCCAGATCCGTCAAACTGGCACCTCTCGCCATCATTACTCTTGCGTTACAATTGTTGTCAGAAATTATTTATACCAGAGAGTGAATTCTGGGGGTGAATATAGAATTCTGAGGATGAGCAGTGGTGTATTAAAATCTGCTCGCAGCACTAGTGGAGTGTCTTACAGCTGGTCCCTTGGTGGGGTCAGCCTAAGGCCAGGGATATGCTCTGTCCAAAATTCTCCATTCATCCTGCTAGGAAAAAGAGGGAACAAGCCATCTAAACAAGGTAAGGCTTTTACTATCCCAAATAGAGTTTAGCATGTGGACTGATGCCTGCACTGGAGAAGTTAAAGAGAAAAGCAGCAACTGAGAGGAGGAGGATGCCTGATGCTGATGACATTATATATGTTATCTTGAAGAGCTAATGAGGGGATATTAATTGCCTTGACACATAAAAATGTTGAAAGCTTTCAGATCTGGAATACTGGAATTGGGTGGGAATCTGACCAAAATTTGCTGTACTTTAGGTTTGTTTGGATTTCTTCCAAGGAGCATTTCAGAATTTTGCAATCAAATTAAAGAGCCTTCGAAACATCTCTCTCAACAGAGTGATGCAGTCATTCCCTCTGTGGGGCACAACTACCATACAAAGCACTGCAATTTTGAATTATTCATTAATTATCTCATAAAAGCTGCAGAGAATACATGCTGTGCCAGCTCATCAGCTGGTATAAATCAGTACAAATCCAGTGTCTCCCATGCAAAGCCCACTAAAAGCACTAAAAGTCATTTAACTGACAGTTCTGCAGTACAGATTTGTTTATTTTATAGAGCCAAAATACAAGCTAAATGAAATGTTTGTACAGGAGATAAAGGCAGAGTTGAAGTGTGCTGTGGCTTTTAGCTCCCCTTTTTCTCACCAATGTTTAGCACACAATGGAGAATTGTTGGAATGACATTATGGGGCTAATCTTGCTTCCTTGATGCAGGGTGCTGGAGATCTCCACATGTGCTCTGACTGGTCTGGGGTCTCACAGGTCTCCTGCTCTCTGTGGCTTTGGGAGTCCCAGCCTCTTCCTTCCTCTTTTCTCTCCTGGGCCTAAGAGGTGCTTTGTCTTTCAGTCCCTTATGTCTCAAAGCACAAGCCTTCAAAGTATACAGGATTTTTTTCTCTGTTAAAAAAGATAAACAAATAAACAAACAGGTGTCTTCACAAAAATTTCCATGCATTTTTTCTCTTAAAGTCTTATTAGTTGATCATTTCTCTAAGTCCTAAACACAATAAACTAGAATATGTGTAAAGAAGATAAAATAACTAAGTTCTGATTCACCGAGGCATTCAGTCACATGCCAGACTTGAAACGCTTGAAATGGCTGTGCTTTTTCCATTTTAAAATATAAACTTATGCATTTGAAACACAGACATTTAACAGAGAATTAATAGGAAAGTTGCAATGATAGTATTCATAGGTTGCTAGATACATGCTGGAGTTTAATCCTCATATAAATCTAAAACAGGCCTCCTCACATTTTACACCATGGCTCATTATTTTAATACAATCGATACAAAAAGTTAGCAGCCCCTCAGTGGATGTAGATCAGTTTCCCATACATCGGTCGCTCTTTCCAGAAGTTTTTTCAGCTGGGCTGACTTTTCTGCTAGAATTTAAGCTGTTATATATTTGAATATTCATACTGTACAAGCTTATATAAAGAAATATTTTCAATGTAATACTTGTCAAAGATGTAAGAACACAAGTTAAATACTTTATAAAACAGCTGTTCTTCTAATGATGTACTTTAGACACTTCAGGCATTTAAACAGAACTTTCAGTACTCGCCAAAGACAAGAAAAGAAAAAATAGTTAATATTCACCTTCTGTTGCCACAGACTTGTATAACATAAATTTTCAGTCTTATGGGAAGATTTGTCAACAGCATTGTTTTTAACTAATGGTTAATAGCAATGATTTTTGCAGAGTTCTCTGTAGCAACACATTTCCTATAGTGCAAGTAGGTAAGCTAAATGGCAAGAGACTAATTGATGGAGAATTTGTGCCTATGGGTATGTGAATATGGATAAGAAATGTAAAGGTTGAGAGCTTTCATCCTTATTTTTCATGCTGTTTTCTAGCAACCTGTGTTTTCTCAGTGGCATGTAGGAGCTGCAGTGGTTTTGCACATTTATGTGTAAATCATTCTGCTTCATCACAGAAATATGCAACCATCATTTTAGAAGACTATGACCCATGCAATAGGAGGGTATATAGTCATATATTACTTAGCCAGAAAATGAGTGAAGGGTTCTGATTATTAATAGAAAAAGGGAAGTGTGGCTCTGTGGAAATGCTCAGCACCACACCAACAAAAATACACCTTGAAATTATCCACCCTGTCTCACCCGGGCTGGTCTTTTTGTATGTTGGGTTTTTGTTTCATTTTCTCATTTAGAATATCAGCCTAAAATCAAATGTCAAAATGCACATATCCAAATTAAGATGAACTACTGAATATTAGCTGAAAATAAAATGTTCTTCGATTACATTTATTTCAATGTCAAGTCATGGAGAACGACAATAAATAGAAACACATAGAAAGATTCACAAGCTTTCATTACTCTTTCTTCATTATTGTTAACTCAAACCATATCTTTCAGAAACGTGCCCAACTTTAGTTTTCACACCATGGGAGCTGAAGCATCCATGTTTGCCTTTGGTCACTAGATTGTGTGTCTATACATGCATGTGTATTCCCTAGGGCCCAGAGTCATTGGAGTTACAATGATTGAACCTTTCCAGAGCTTGTTCCCTCATCATGAATAGTTTAAGGAGAGTTTGTACATCTTGCATCGATCTGCAACTTGACACAAGTGATCAAGTGGGAAAAGCAGAGCTTGCTGCTTCAAGCTGTGCCCTGCCACATGTTGCATGGACTATATATGGGCAAAGAAGCCATCTACTGAAAATCCCAACTGTAATAATTTGGATTAGTAAATCAGCTATGCAAAGGAACATGAAGTTCAAGAGCCTTAGAGACACTGGTAAATATTTCCCCACCCACCCCATCTTGCTCATTACTGAAAATCCATGAGAACTGCCTGACTGGAATGCTTTGGTTTGAAGCCTGATTGAATCTTGGACAAGATGCTGCACAAAAAGCATTTTCTTCCAGCAGCCTACCAATCATACTAACAGTTGTTGATTTCAGATTTATCACTCCTCTGAAGTGAAAAACTCTATCATTATGGTTTCCAACACTAAGAAAATCTGCCAGAGGTAAGAAACACAGTGAAGATAACTAAAATTGAAGGAAATAGATTTTTTTCTATGGATTTTGTTCATGCATTTTTATGTTTATTTCCCTACAGTTCTTACCATGTTATTTATGTCAGTCCTTCCAACAGCAGTAAATAACAATCTTCTGCTTTAATTGTTTTTTTTTCTTACTAGATCAGTTATAGGAATCACAATTCCTAACAGATTAATAAATAAAATAGCATTTTATAACTTTCAGTTCTGATAGCTTGCCACATAAGACTTCAAGAAAGGATACCAGTTGTCTACAAGTGCTACATTTCATATGTTTCCAACTATCCCTCCTCTGTGAATTTTCTTATATTAATGACGGCATTCTTGAATTTATTTTAGATGGAAGGAAAAAAGTCCATGATCATTTTCAACTGCACGCTCAAATATAATCTTTACAAGCTTTTTAAAATTGAGAAACTAAGGCAGAATAAAGAAGCAATGTAAAGCAATCTATGGTACTTCTAGTATTGCCACTCAGCATATGTAGGACGTGATGAGCTGTGTTTTCTGCCTGGCTTCATCACCACTTACAATCATAGAATCATCCAGGTTGGAAAAGACCCTCGGGGTCATTGAGTCCAACCATCAACTGTACTCTACAAGTTCTCCCCTAAACCGCATTCCCCAACACCACATCTAAACAATCGTAAACACATCCAGGGATGGTGACTCAACCACCTCCCTGGGCAGCCTATTCCAGTATCTGAGTACTCCTGTGAAAATTTTTTTCTTAATGTCCAGTCTAAACCTACCCTGTTCCAGCTTGAAGCCATTCCCTCTTGTTCTATCACTAATGACCTGTGAGAAGAGACCAGCACCAACCTCTCTACAATGTCCTTTCAGGTAGTTGTAGAGAGTGATGAG
>JAVSBS010027770.1:0-13575 GCA_033124195.1 Coracias cyanogaster | reverse complement strand
TATCCTTGCTGATTCCAAAGTCCAAATTAAAGAAGTTGAGCTATAAAGTTAAAAACACAGAACAAGATGATCAGATTACATAAAATATGAATTGGTACAACCCATTAAAATGTTAGACTGTAAAGTTTTCCCTTCGGCTTTAAAGAATCGTTCATTCCAGTTACAACTGGTGGAAATTCCTACTACTTTCTGCATGTAGAGATGGACATTGAAGTTTCCAAGTCTTGGTTTTTTTCTTCATGAGAAAAATACATCAGCTAGCACAGAACTAAAGCTGGGGTTTTGTACATTATCAAAGTACAATGAGATGTTAACTACTTTCCAGGTATGACTCACTTAAAAGTGTACAAAAATGTAAAGGTAATTATTTCAAAATCAGACTCTGAAACCTAGCCCTAATTTGGCCACTCCAGGGCGTCATTCTATTACAAAACATTCAGGGTTCTTCAGTTTCCTCCTATTATCATAAACAGCAACTGCTAAGTTTTTTGCAAAGTAAAACTCATTAAAAGTCCACCTTCAGAAAACACAACAGTTAAATAAGACTAAATCATTCCAGCTTTCTGGTTCTCTCAGGAAAATGTCTGTTTTGATACCACCACACCCCAAAATGGAGAAATAGTAGATACTCTATAAAACCTTATTATTAGCTTATTAGTATTGCTTTACTCAAAAGGAACTTAGATACGACAGTGATGGTTACTTCACCTTAACCAAGACACAATATAGATTGTTGTGTGACCTAAGTGACCAAATCCCAAGATAACAGGCTCTCAGAGCTGCAATTTGGGTTATTTTACTTTGTTTACAGATGGTACCATTTCGGTAAGATTTTCCAAAGGGAAGAGAGCTATTTTAGCTGCAAAGTGTTTTGGGCTAGGCTCATAATTACCTCATCCAGCACAGATACAAAAGCAGCAATGATGACAAGTTTCACAATGTTCCTTGCGCATAAATGCTTTTTTTTTTTTTTCAGTTGCCATAACCTGGATTTTTCTCAAGTCACCTGTAGCCCAAACCTCTCAGAAGTACCCTTTCCTCTCTGGTAGGTGGGTTCATTTCACAACATCATTGTTAGAGAGCATCAAGGTCTGTTTAGGGCAACTGTGTGACTAAGCAGATCTCCTTGGTCACAACAGGTAGCCTCTTTAACACGTGAAAAATGTTGGGCCTTAAAGGCGCTCAAGCTAAAAAAAAGAGAGGGAGAGAATGTGACCATCATATGGAACCAAGTGCTGGTCAAGGCAGTTTATTTCTCTCTACTGTGTTGCTACCTACACATTGAAGTAGTGTGAGATGCAGCTCTGAGCCCAGGAGAGGAAATAATTTCTTTCTCTAACAAGTGACAAAATAATCCTGAAATTCACAGTATATAATGAGAGGAGATGGAGCCTTTAAGCACATACATACACTGTCCAACCCAGGCACTTCTATCAGTGTATTAATTAGTTTCCTCCCACCTCACACACCTCCCTTTTGATGGATTGCCAGGGAGGAGAAGAGTCCTTTCTCCCTTCTCCTAACCTCAGCTATCTAGAAAGACTTCAGGCTTTTACTAGTAACTTTTCTGACTGCTGGACATTTCCTTACAGAAATGGACTTGGTACTTAAAAGAAAATCCTCCATGTTTTCTAATCATTTGCAGCAACTAAAAATGGAAGATCGTTATAAACCTTAGGCTTGGCAGCATACTAAAATCTCTTTCCCCTGTAATATAGCTCATGCTGGAGGCCTGATCCATTGGTTTTCTATTTTGGGAGGTGAAAGAAGGTAGTCACTGGGGCACTATTAAAAACTGGATTTCTTCAAGATATTTGCATCACTTAAATAGGTCATAAACAAAGGCAGAAGCAGTATTTACTGTGCTATTAAGGTAAACAAAAATAGCAACCCACAGGTAATTATGAAACAGATTGAGTCTGGCAGGTGAGTTCTAGAAGCCTGGTTTTGATTTCCAAATGAGGGATTAGAGCCAAGCTATAGACCTGCCATTATAAATTAACTATATTCCCATACTTACATGGCTTGTTTCTTTTCACTTTTACTTCCATTTTACATTAGCAGCGTTTGGTGCTCCAATGTAGGAACAGGCCTTCTCATTTCTCAACCACCTCCGAGACCAGAGTTGGTTTTATGGTGAAGCTATGGCCACTGCACAGCAACCAGCACGGGGCCATCCTGCTAGTCCATATCTGTGCAGCAGTGACCTCAGGACCTAGCATCTACATACAGCTCACAAGAAACGGAGAAGATTCACTTACATTTTTGACAGTGTATGGATTGTCAGTGGAATAATGAGTTCTGTGAGCAGAAATTACCAGGGGAAAAAGAAAAAAACAGTACAGAAGTATTATGATAGGACCAAATAGTGGTATCACTCAAGTGAATTAAGCACAGAGGGTCAAACAGGAAGGGCTGGAGCAAATTTGTGAAATACATATTTTTTAAGGAATCCATTTGTTTTATTTTTTACTGCAGTCTTGAATATAATCTGCCATGTCTCTTCAATGAATGTTCTCAGTAGTGACATAGACACCAAAGAAGTCAAGCTTCACTGCAACCCATCTCTGAAGTAGTCTGCATGTAAGCAATGAAGATGCCCATGGCCTAGGACTCCTTCATGCAACCTTCCCATTGGTATACCCACCTTACTGGCTGCCAGGGCTTCATTCTGTATGTATGGCTGGTGCCTTTGCTGAGACTGCCTGGCTTCAAATAGGCAGGTGTGAGTACCTACATTGTGATCACAGCTCAGATTATAGATTGCAAAGAGCCGGAGGTGCTTCCAAAAATAGGACTTAGAGACTTGGAGTACTGCTGTGCCCTTGGAAGTTTTACTCGCTGTCCCTTTGGAAGTGTTTTTTGCCTGTACATAGCTATGAGTGCAGCAGGCAGGGAGACAGTCTAACCCGGGGCTCCAAGGTGAAAATCGTCAATCCTGTGCAAAATAGTAGCACTGTGAACAAATGCAAGCTACTCAGATAGCAAGTATCCCAGGCCAAAAGAGGGAACGAAGGAAAGTACAGCAAGTATGATTTACCCTTTCAACAGATAGCTGACATATGAACACTGTGCTGAAACGCCTGTTACAACTTAGTGTACATCTACTTTGATTCCTCTTGTTTAGAACAAAATCCATTAACAATGCCCAAGAGGTTAAAAACTGAGAAATGACAGAACTTAATCACTACTGCCAATTTTCAGTAGTAGAACAATAAAAAATGCAGAAATGGTGATTTTTTTTACTTTAAGTTTTACTACAGTTTCAGATTTTAATGGATAAAGTAAGCTTTTGTGAACTTTGCCAAGCATTTTGTTGCATTTCTCGTTTTAGTGCTGTTCTTTTTAGTATGCAAGTATCAGAATTCAAAATTCTGATTAAAAGTACAAATACATTTTCATATAAAGTCTAGTGTCAGTCAGAAACAACAGACGCTGCCCAGTGTAAATCTCTCAGTTTTCTAAAAGGGGTAGACTTTGGAAAATGTTGTACCTATAGACCTTTTAACCTACAGACGTTGCAGCAAGGTCAAATAACACATCCCCATAGGACCTTTTTAAACTACCCACCAGTACCATTTTCAAAGGCTCCTTATTCACAAAAACTTCCAAACCCACATCTTCATTAGTGATTACTGCACCAACAAAGTTCCTGGCTGGCCTTGGTAGATCAGAGCAGTGTGTCAGGCTGCCTATCATGCTTGGCAACACTGTCCTGACTTTCCACTGCCTCCCATCTTTCTGTTTACATCAATCTACCATCTTTTGTGCAACACTTAGACTGTAAACTCTCTGAGACATGGAGCATTTTTCTGCTGCTTGTTTCTACTGCATCCAGCACTGTGGGCTGCCAATCCATAATTATACCTCCTAGGTGACCTGATACAAATACAGACTGTAGTCACAGTTGTATTTCCATCAAAAACACATGTCATACTTGTACTGCATATGAAAGGTGAGAGATAGAATTTATTAAATCAATGCCCAAAAGTATGTGCTCTCTATTACCAAAAAGTTCATTAATTATTTTATTAATGCATTTGCCACTTCATTCCATTTAAATAGGACAAGCTATGATCCATAAAATAGTACAAAAAAAAAAAACAACATTAACTAAATCACTGTTCGTTTTCCTTCTAAAATCCAGACTACTGTATTAAGATGTATTGTTACTTAACAGCTAAAAGTGTGGTAAATAAAAAGAAGTAGTAGAGCAGAAAATAATTCCCTAAGAGCAGAAAATTGTTCCCCATGAAAGGAAAGAGAGGTCTTCTTTCCAGAATGGAGCTCTGTGCTAGCATCATCTGTTGATCTCAGCAGTGACAGCGGAATAAGTATTGGAAACCCACAATGCTCCATCAGAGAAAGTTTTCTCCTACCTGGAATTAAGGGAGGAGAGTTCAGATTTTCCATCACAGTACAGGCAGACCACAAGAGCAAACTTTTGCTTCCTGGTGCTCGCAGCAAAAGGGGAATGGGGAAAATGACCATGCCAACATTGAAAAAAGGCAACGGGTTTTGTTGTAGTACATCTTACTGGTGTCATCTAGTGTCCCAGGAAAGATGTCTTGGATACCCAGAAGGTTGGCAAAAACAGACAGAGTTGCAACATCTAAAGCTAAGCAACACATTGTTAAGGTGGTACAACCTTATCTGTCAGTTTTTAATCTCCAGCTATTTGAGATTAAGAAACTGTCCCATGTGACAAATACCCTACGTCTGTTAACTGGGGGTGTTTATACATCTCCTTCTGAGGCATCTCGTGCTGATCAGACTTAGTATGGTGCCCTGAAAAGACTATGAGGTTTAGCCAGCAAGAGAGACGTTATGTTTGCATTTAGAAGCCAGAGTTAAGGGAAATCCCATCACAAATCAAATGCAAACAGAGCACAGAAGTCAGCTGTTCACACTGCTGAACACAAGATTGTTATAGACGACTAGTTTGGAGATGTGACCTCCCACATGTCTAATTCCTTGCAGACGTCCATCTCTGCTGACACCTCTGAGGATGCACAAGTAGAGGTTATTTCACCCTGAAAAACTTCCGGCTTTACAAGCACTTCTTTATTCTATACAAATTGTCATGGTTTGGTCATATTTTTTATTCATGTTGTGGTTCAGGTTTTGAACCCGATTTTACTACCTTTGGCCACACTCTGTTACAACTGAACCTACCCTTGGAAGACACCTAAGTCCATGTACCTGTATATGAGCAGCCTCTTTCCCTTCTCATGGAAACCTCTATCTGCAGCACCAGCCAGACACATCAGCTGTCCCCAGATCACAAAGACCTTTCTCAAAGCTGTAGCTGAGACTTTTTCAAGGTGTTTATTCCATGTTTGGAGAACACTCAAACAAGAAGAAAACAGTGTGAAAGTATAGTCTGTTGGGAAATTAGTTCTTCATTAATGTAGGCACCTTAAACTTCGGATACATAAATAAGGAATCCAATAGGAGATTTGTCATGAAAAGCACAGACAATTCAATAAATAGATAGTGTATAAATGAATAAGGAGATGAAATATTTTTTAGCTAGCTGGAAACAGATTTGAGCTCCTTCACAGTCACTTTGTCATGGTTTTTCAGATCTCCTGCTCTGTGTGAGAGGGAATAGTTTTATCTCCTTGGATAAGCAGCTTCCACACCTTTCATCTGATGACTAATGACAGGCAGCTCCCTAATCCACAGTCATAGAGGCTACCAGTCATGAGGTACAATTCCTTTGAGTGAGCAAATTTTACTGCAAATATGATATACTAAATTTACTCCTAAAACCCCCCAGATTTATCTATGTTGCTGAGGCCTAGAATAACTATGAAGTATTTTAAATTACTGTAAACCTGCTATTGGAAGCAAGTCTAGTTCTCGCTGGCAACACTTTAAAATTAATCTGTAACAATTAGAAATATTTATCCCAATTTGTAGCCTTTCACTCATGTCTGCTGTTGTTTTTCTGTTAAACTTTCCTCAAGAAAATGTCTGTATATTTTCAGACTTGATCTTTCCTACCTAACAAAGCCAAGACCAAATTCCTGATTCTTGCTTCAGTATCATTTTTCTGGTGTGAGAACAAAACCAAGTGACAAGTGTTGGAAACTTAACAGGTGTAGCTCCTCTCCTATCTAGTGTAATGTATTTCATGGATGCTGCTACCCTAACTCGGTCAGGGACAGTAAGTACCACCCCAGCACCGGCTGATGTAGCTGACACTTCAGCCAGCATGTTCTTTCCCTCAGTGAGCCTCACTGGAGCAAGAGTGCATGTACAACTCAGGAAAAGAATTCAACCCCAAAATTTAGTCCATTATGTATCCACATAACGTGATGAGAAAGACTCAGTACCATGCTCAATATTCCAATTTTATTCCCATTGATATGAATTCGGGACAACATAATTGGCTTCAGTAAATACTTCTAATATATAGAAGTGATAATAACAAAAAGTTGGTCCTTGAGCTCATGATCAGGACTCAGGAACTCAGAAACTTACCAAGACTCATCTGGCATATTCTCTGTTGGAAGCACTCATTACTAACATTGCACTCCTTGGTCACATACAGAAGTTACATATACACTTAAAGACATCAACTCTGTAAATATAACCATGGGAACTGACTTATACATATGATAAATGTTAAACTACACAGTTTAGCATAATTTCAGTATTGGCAGTTGACAACACATAAAAGCCCTCTAAAAAGTGATATGCAATAGGCACACAACTACAGCACCTTGACTCTTTGAGGCAAAAATAAAAATATTTTTTACAATAGAAATTTAAAATATATATCTGTGCATATGACTGAGGAACTGGTCATCCAGGCTTGGGGTCAGTCACTGGATAATTGTGGAATGGTGGCTAAATATTGCATAGTCCATCTGCTTTTCAGAGGGAAAATCGATATGCCATATCTGATACTGCAGATGGCCCTATTCTGTTTCATAACGTGCTGGCAATAAAGACCAAAGTTACACACTGAGAAATCAGGAATCAGCGTATGCAGTTTTTCTCCCTAATGTGTTATTACAACAGGCAAGGAAAGGGTTTACCTCTGTTCTGTAGCAGCCATGCAGTAGATCCCTTTGCAGATGGAGCAATTCACAGAGATTGAGTTATGGTAGTTTTATTTGCAAATTGTGATAAATAACTCCAGGAGAAGAGAAAGGAGGAGAGAAGCAATAGCTGACATAATCATTTTGGTCCTTAGAAAGAGAGACAAATACTACCTAAAACCATGCTCTTTTCCACTCCTCAACACAGGCAGTGATCTGTTGGATGGAGATCTCTAAGACTGCTGGTGCATCTGGCCAGACTCCTGCAGACTGTGAACACATCTGCACTGGCAGCAATCACATTGTCTTTCTGTGAGTAAGTGCTGTAGGAAGTAGGGTAGGCAAAGGAGAACATTTCTGACAAATTGTCTTGAGTGTCCAGTGTTTACTGCTTAGGGTCTTATTCACCTCATCTCATTTATAAGGAAATGCTAGTAAGAGAAGACAAGTGCCTAATAAAAGAAATTTTTTTATGTTCACCAAGCTATTAACAAAGATGTTAACAAAGCTTTCTGCTCTCTAGAGCACAGCTACTGATGAATAGAAAATTAAACCTGGAGTCAGAATTGCAAAAGTGAAAGAGAAGGGGAGACTGTTGTACTTATTTGTTCCTGAATAGGGTTGGATGAGGGCTTCTTTCTGATAAACATGCAGTTGGGCCAGATCCTTTCATTAGCAGTGCTTAACAAAGTTCAGCATATGGCCGCTCCTCTACTGATTTCATCTGCAATTTCCTTTAAGGAATCTTTTTTAAACTTTAAATATGTAGAAAAATAAATAGCTTAAATAGATCTACTAGATGTGACATTTTTTTGTGGAGATGGCAGACTCAGTTCACCTGCAATTTGGCCTAATGAAAAAACAAAACAAAATTAGAGAAACCCAAACAAGCCAGCAATGCTTGCAATTAAAGTTCTGACTGTAGCCTGGGAAGTTTATTTTGCAGGGCAGCATGACTGTGTGCTTATTTTACATTTCCCAAAGATGCATGCTCCCTAGAGCAAACTGCTGAATTTACATTCTCACAATGAGCCTTCAGGGAGTTCAGTTAAAGTTGCTGAGATGTTCGTCTTGAAATGAGGCAGAAAAAAACTCAAAGAGCACTGATCAGATCAAACATCTGGGGGAAAAAAAAAAAAAAATAAAAAAAACCTGACAAAATAAACAAACAAAAAAATCCCATGCTTTGCATGCCATTCTTCTCAGTGCCCCAGACTGGGACTGAAGAGGAAGGAGAAAGGAGAAGCAACAGCTGGGCAACCTGGACAGAAGCCTAAGAGAGAAGATGCTGCACAAAGTAGAGCTGACTGGACAGTGGGGTGCTGCCCCAGGAGCCTTTCCCTCCTCTGCGCCAATGTCTCATTTTGTCCTTAGATATTCATTTGGAGCTTGAGAGAGGGAGGTGGACAGGGGTATGATGGGTTATTTGCAGTATCAGTTGGCAAACAAGCCAGTCAAGGTTAACAGGTTGAAGGAATGGCGATGTTCAGTGGTTTCTTGGATCACTGTACACTAAGACACGATCCAAAGCATCAAACCACAGCATTGCCTACACATTGAACAGAACAAGTCCTTGCTCCCCTTCAGCCTTCATAAGTCACAAACACTCATGTTATTACAAGGTGCCACCAAAAGCAATCAGAAGCTGATGCCTGGACTGCAAACGTGGGTCTTCATGGCTTCAGCATCATTAGCAGAACAGAGCTGGCTTTGGAGGAGCAGCCACAAGGTAACTGCCAAGATCCAAACCAGCCACAGGTCCTTCATACAGCTCAGACCTAATCCTAAAGAACCCCCTGAACTGCATAAAATGCAGATGAAGAGGTCTCAGCACCAACTGATTTATGCTTTATGTCACAAATGCCCTTCCACTGTCTCTTTTTCAGTCCCTGTGACTTGATGCTCTTGGCAGTTACCTTCCGCTTAGGGGAACCCCTTGGTATAAACTTGGGGCAGAAGTTCCAGCTAAGTCTAACCCAAAATCAATCTACTTCATGCGTATAAATTCTACTCTGTGAATGAAAGTAGCACACAGCAAATGAGACTCTCTGGGAAGTCACTTCCAAAGCACAGTGTTTCTTCAAGCCAAAATGCTAAAGTAGATACAACCACAAAAAGACTGAAAAACTTACTGTCCTTCACAGTGTCTCAGTTGACCTCATCTGTTCCTACAGCAATATTGCTGAAGGACCAAAAATAAGCAAAAGGTTATAAAGTTCTGCAGCTTGTGACCACAGTAAATATGAAAAGTTACATTTTGGATCACTGGAAGTGCTCTTTGAATAGCTAAGACATGATGATTAATTAACTCATTTTTCAAGTGCTCATTTTTCATTTCATCTCAAAAATGGCTAAATCAGACTATATTTTAATCCATCACCTTTTCACTGTCACCCCTGGCACAACCCTCCTCTCTTGACCTTATCTTTTCAACTTCCTCCTAAAATGTGTGTTTAATGAAACAAAAAGCTGCCTAATTTTCAAGCTCAGATCCAGCTCTTTCTCTATCGCAGTCATCAGCTAATTTCCTTAAAACATCATCACATAATCAAAGAAGACCCTGGGGACCAGTGTCCTAACCCTGTCCTGTCTGACAGATGGAAGATTCCTTTCTTACAAGTCCAAAGCTCAAGGCTGACATGAGTCCTTCAGGGAACAATACTCATTTTTCCAAGCCAGTACCAGCTCCAGGTCAACTGTGGCACTAACTATAAAAAACCCAAAGACTTTTCCTGTTGCTCTGTCAATGCTCTTTAATGTTAACCTGAAGGGAGTACCCATTCCTCATACAATTGAAGTAATCACCAACAAAAGTGCATACAGGCATATTATTTTGTGAGCTGAACATTTGACCTCCTTTGTTGTTGCCCAGTTTACTCTAGACAGAAATATCCAAGTTATTTGTGTTTGGCTGGTTCCATCCTCCTAGTTCCTTCAATGCTCTAACTAGATGTTAAAAACCAAACTGGTAACCTTCATTGGTGCAGCTACTTATCTCTAAAACTCAATAATTAATCCCAAGTGGATGACAAACACTATGCAATTCATTCACTGCTTGGCTGCAGCTTGAAGGAGCATGGACTCCAAATTAGTGAGCTCTTTGGGTTCAATCTGGAAAGCATATGTTTCCCTTCCATCATTCAATCCATCAAAATGCAAAAAAGGCCTGGGAAAGGCACATGGCACATTTTGATATTATTCATTAACATTAATGTCCTTCTTATAAAGATATGTTTTATTTGCAGGTAACAACAGCCTTATGGGCATCTGGGAACACTTTGAATGATTGCCAAAAATAAGAAATTTGGGTCATAAGTAATGATCAACATCCCCTTTTAATCAAATGAAGCCATCATAATGTGTCAGTCCTCTGGGGGAACATGGACCTTTCACCTTGCTGGGGCCTGCTGAGGCCAGCAGTAGCTGCAAGCAACGCTGGCAAGTGGCCTTTTACTTTAGAGAGGGGAAAAATGGAATCTATCCATCAACACACTCACTTGTGACACTGAATACAAAAAAGAAACTAAGTCTGATCAGTGGGGTAGTGACGTTGCTTTCATGTTAACCCATGCATTATGGAGCACCCATTTAGGGCTTTCCTGATACCACTGTAGTTCTCCCCTGGCACAATTGCTGGGTGGCCATTGCTCAAACGCTGAGAAGCCTCCCCTTGGAACAGGTCTTCAGTAAAAATATGGAGTTCTGGCTGCAGCTCCAGAGGTTCATGTAAATAAAACTCGAAGGCATACCTTGGAGCTCTGCAAGAGCAGCTTTCCCCCTGCAGTGTTGGTTCTTCTACAAAAGGAAGAGGTTGTCAGGCAAATAGGTCAACATTTCCCAGCTTTTTTTTTTTCTTAATCAGGAAACAGTATTTTTCTAAATAGCTTTTGAAGGGATTTAGAAACAAAACCAAAAAACATATATACCAAAATGAGACAGAGAACTTGCTGTTTTTTTCAGATAAAATAAAAAAAAGGGGAGGTCATAACAATAAACATTGATTTCAGAAAAAAAGAGCTTCAGGTGACCCCTCAGCATTGTTGCTCTCTGCCAGCCAAACCACTCAAAGAGCCTCTGTGGCCCCGAAGATCTCACGCTGCCATCAGACTCTCACAATGCACTGTAGATGCCATACAGAGGCAGGTAAGCCTGGGACAGACAGCTGATCCTGCAGGAAAATGGAGGTGTGAAGCACCTGAATGATGTTTTCAAGTGGGTAATATCCCAGCTTTGTGCCAAAAACGCTGAAGATTTACCTTGGAAAAAAATCCATATATTTTAATTGATGAACATTTTTTGCTCAAGGCATTCTGACAATGCAGCTCACTGCTGTAAGGAATCTTAAAAAAATAAATCTAAACCAAATGCCGCATAAACCACCCAGCACTGAACACACATCTCATGGAGATGAGAAAGGTAGAAGCCTTGTTCAGACCACAGAAGTCTCAGCTGCTTGCTGTCATTGCCTCTAATACTTTTTAGCCATCCCCATAAATTAATGTAAAAAAGAGACATCCCTGAGGTCTCAGTGCACTTCACAATGAAGGAAGGAACGACTGTCCTACAGGTCCCCCAGAGGCTGGTGGAGCAAACACATCCATTCTGGCTTTTCCTGAAGCATCAGAGAAAAAGGTTAATTAAACACTGTACTCCATATTTTGCTGTGAGATTTTAGGTAACTGTATTCTGGCTTTTTTCACTGCCACTCAGAGCACCTTTAGTGAACTATAATATTTAATCTTCAGTGTTGCTTCAACTGAAATGACTCCCTGTATTTGTGGGAGAGCCTAATGCACATCTCAGATTGCTCCCCGGATAGTCCTTCATCTATCAAAGAGAGCGGCATTCTGGTGAGAGCTTTCCTGTTAACACCCTGAGAGGTGAGTATGGGCTTTTAAACTCCATATTTCTAAGTACCTCAGTGCCCCTATTCCTGCACCATCAGAGCACTTCACTTCCTGTGCTGTGAGATACCTGTGGCCACCATATTTCTGTGAGGTGAAGCTGGGCTGTTACTGCTGTTGGATGTAAAGGAGATCTAAGCATACATATATATAGAACAAGTTGCTCAATTAACAATTTAAGACAACAGCTGTTGCCAAAAGAAGCAGCCCAGCCTTCCTCTTGCTGAGGTGGCTCACACCCAGTCCCAGATGTCCCCAGATCTCTATAGGTGTGTAGCAAACAGAACCAGCAATGCTTATCCTGGCAAAAGAAGGCATGTTGCCTGGATGCAGGAGCCCGTTTCTCAGTAGCCATGATACCTCTCATCCTCTGGGTTGAGAGCTTTGCAGGCTTTCCCAGAAATCTGGAGTTGCCTGGCAGGACCTGGCAGTCCTGCTCAGGGCATTAGCACTACCTCAGATAGACAGAGCAACTTTGCTACTCACAAGGCTTTTTAGCATCAGGTGTTGAACTTACTGGTCGTGTCTTTATTTTAATTACTGAAAAATAAATCAGCTACTGACATTATAAGTGATGATTAGCCTGGCTCAGACTGCAGTGAGCCGATGCAGAGACCACGATGCAGAGACCTCCCTGCTTCCTGCTGGCTTGTGCTTACTTTCTGAATAAACTAAGAGGCGGGCAGGTCTTTTTAAGATCACTTCCCAAGCTATTGCATTTTCTAACTGAGCACAACGTTAACCATCCTGTCAGCACTGTGTAAGCTCACAGCATTTTTATGTTAGGGCTCCGAGCACAGCAAAAGCAGCACAGTATGGGAGTTTAATATTTGGAGGAAGGAATGAAGTGGCAAGTGCTGAATTTGATAGCTTTGGATTTGGCACCATTTCTCAATAGTGGTGCTTTCTAACAGTCTCCTAAAAACCACTGATTTGGAGAGAAAGTACGCAGGCCTGCCCTAACGCCCAAGGCACTGAAGCCAGTTGGCAGGCCTGTCCTCAGGACTATTAGTACTCTTGAACACAAGAAGCCTCCTGTCCCAGGATACTGCATTCACTTACGTCTCCTTTCCAAACTGGAAATGTTTTTGAGCTTCGTTCTGTGCCTGGTTTTTGTTTCATTTAGAAACTCAGGAAATCAAAAGAAGAAACATTTAGTGCTTTGCAGCACACAGAAGAGATGAGGGCCTGACTGAGAAAGGACAAGAAGCGGTAGCAAAGCTTATACATTTGCTAAAAATCTCCCAATTACACTTCCAATCCCCTGCCTTCACAACATGGCAACAGTTTACACACTGAGCATTCCGCGTAAAAAGTCCCACAGGAACAAAAGAACAGTTGTATTAAATAGCTGCTCTGCAGAGAAAGACAAAAAAATTTCCCTGGCTGACTGAGAAAATCAATAAACATTAAAGCATGGCAGATAATTGCAAAATTATGTTTGTTTTATTTAAGATTTAATTATTGCCGGTTTGTGTCATATTCAGAGTTTGGCATTTCACTGTTTTTATTTATTATAAGGAATACTGAATCTGTTTTTGTGCACGTGAGATGAGTAATGCATGTTGACATTTAGTCTGGAACTACAGTAACCATCATGCTTACACAGCACACACCTC
>JAVSBS010027769.1:132800-154510 GCA_033124195.1 Coracias cyanogaster | reverse complement strand
GATGTAGCACTTGAGGCTATGGTCTAGTGGCTAGAGAGATGTTAGGATGAAGGTTGGACTTGATGATCCTGGTGGTCTTTTCCAACCATAATGATTCTATGATTAGTGGTAAACTCTCTTTCTGCCTAATTTTCTGTGGTGTGGCACTTGGTGCACTTCATGCATTTAACAAGCACTGTTCTTTTGTAGCTGGTTCCTCTGTAGATCGCCCACGACACTTAAATGTTTTAGAAATTCTTGGTGTCTCTCAAAATCTAGCTTATAGTGGCACAGCGGAGATGCTTCTTGCTATTTTTGCCTCCCTACCATCTTATTTGATAGATATTATGGTAGATATTATGAAGCAAATCTGTGCCTTCGAAGGACATAAGAGCTGCTGCAATGAGGAGCAAAGGAAATCTGCACCTAGGTTTGGAAGTCTGCGTTTGACCAGTTTGAAGTGCACAGGGCATGAGCTGAATGCTAGTTAAAAGTGAGGAAAAAAAAGAACAACAAAATACCAGACTGCCTGTTTCTTTACAAGTATATCTATGTATCGTGCTTGTGTTAAAACAACCACCAAAAAAAGCTCCTCCCTCACACAGGTTTAGTGCTCTGTCCATCTGCTTCTGACTTTCTTCTTGAGGTCCATGTCAGTCTGGCAGCAGTTGCCCTGTATTAAAGTGGGTTGTTACATCCTCTGGAGGGAACCATCTGTCAGAGTAGCAAAGCAAAACTCATTTTGACTTCCTCAGAGATCACAGAATCACAGAGTGGCAGGGGTTGGAAGAGACCTCTGAAGATCATCTAGTCCAATCTCCCTGATGCTGCAGACTATCTTCCTTTCAGAGGAGTGAGTTACAAGACAGGTCTTGCACTATTGGAAAGATAACCGTTTCCATTCCCACTAAATTTAAATTAGTATCTGCAAACTTAGGGGAATCCAGGTAACTGATGAATGTCATACTTAGATGAATCTGGACCAATTTGAAAAAATGAGTTTGGGCACCTGTTCTTAAATATCTGAAAAGCTTTGAGCATTTCTCTGTAGTTTTCTTCATATTCCTAGAGGTTATGAATATATGGGGACTTTGTTATTTACGTCTAAAGACTTGGAATGTGCCTTGCTTTCTACATTTATGAAGTAATAATTTTAATAAGATATTAATAGATATATATTTAATTTATTTAGACAGAGTCTACTCCCTGTCTGCTCCTTTATGTGCTGTGTGACTCTCTAATACCACACATGCCCATTTATTTCAAGAAGAGCTGAATGATAATTGCATGAGATCATCATATTGTGTTTTTTATTGTCGTAGATTCTCTTTGCGTGTCTCATCGGTTTATTTCATTCTCTTTGTAATCTTCCCTTATTCAAAGCAACTCTGGCGGAGAATACTCCACCCCTGACTTAAAAATTTCTGTCCTTTCTTGGGTAATGGAAACACAAGCGAGATAACATCCAAAAAAGTTATAATTTGAGGTGTTTTGCTATTGCTGCCACCAAAGGTAATAAACAAGTCAGATTCGGAGCCCAGTTAAATATACCATAAATTGTAAGTTGTATAAAGCATTTTGGAGAAGGAGGCTGTTTGAAGTGTGATTTGATACAGCCTCCCATATAATTTGATCAGTAGTCAAGACTCACCTATAATTTTATCAAATGCCTTAGGGGTGAGAAAATGACATTTTGCTTGTCCAGTTTTTGTGGTAATCTTGCAAAACCTGGTGACTTGATCTTTTTACAGATTTTGTACCATCCACGAAGCAGGACAGATCAGGGTGAAGGCTCCGTGGTGGCATATTTTGAGAATACCAGACAGAGAGATGTAAATTGTAACTTCAGTATTCTCTATGGTGTATTTACCTACAGCAAAAACAAAAGGAAAATGTGACTAGGGCAGTCCGTGGTAATAGGAAGATGAAATGCAGGATTGACTTATAAGAAGTTAGGGAGCTGTTACCGGTTGGTGTTTCTCCATCTCAGCTTTATCCTACATGCATGGATGGGTGGACGTAAGCCCTCCCGTGCTTGCGCTTGAGGCTGCCTATGCGTCTGTCTGTACCGCGTCTGTCTGTCTGAGCAGATTGCATGTTTCTCTGCCTGTGGCTGTGATTTTGTGTGTGTGTATGTGGCGTTTATGTGGCTCTCTGCCAACTTTCTATGAAATTATCTGTTAAGTGCTTTGCCTGTGGCCCTGATAGTTGTTTGCTTTTGGGTTTGAGAGGGCTGAAACACCAAGAGTGCTGGGTGTCAAAAATCAAGTCAAAAACAATTAAAAAGGACTGGCTTTTATAACTTTCTTGTGAAATTGCAAATTGCTTTCTGATCTTTTAGAAACATTTCTTTACAAATGTCTTCGGGAATTATCTGGGATGAAAACAGAAATGTAACTTTAGTTTATTCAAGGCTGCAAAAAGATGGAAAAAAGCAAATGCTGTGAATGAGGCAACTTTTCCTTTTTTTTTTTCCATTCCTAACTCCTCGCAAAGCTGAACACAGAAAAAAAAGTGAAATTTTAATTCTGAATCTAATTTTCTGAAATCGAGTGCTAATAAAATTGCTTCCAGCTTCAAACTCAGCAAATATGAGCTTATCTGAAGCCTCAATCAGAGCAAATGCCGTGCTCTGTAGAACAGCTTAAAATCCAGTCTTGTCTTAGGACACACTGCTAGCAGTCACATGTTGCTAGACAGTCAACATTTGAAAAAACTTATCCAAGGTGGTGTGGTTCATGGAGTATTCCCTGCAGAGAGCTCCTAAGCCCCCAGGAGGCCTTCTGCTCACTGAGAAACTGCAGGAACACTGGGGGCCCAAAGAGTGACCAACTTCCCCCTGATATTTCTTGCTTTAGTGGCTTCCCTTTGCACAGCTGTTAATTTAGAAGAAATGAAATTTTAGGTACATTTTTATTCTTCACCGCTCCTGCCGTGTACAGAGCAATAGGAAAGAATTGATAGCTTAGAGGAGGGACCTCTCAGGGGAGGGGGAGGACATGAAAATTCTCTGGACAAGGTAGTGTTCAGAGGTGAACATGTGGGACAGCAAAAGGGCCCCACCTCTCACCATCTTTTGTTCCCTCCAGCTCACTTTCCCACCCCCAGGGGAAAGACAAGGGCTTGTGGCTGCTCCACTACGATATGCAAGCACCCCAAGGTGATGTTCTATGCGCCAAATCTTTTTCAGGTTAACAGGGAAAAGAGCTGACTTTACCCCGGTTCTGCTTGATTCTGCATCCCTCTTCACCTCCTTTTCTACGAAACACGGTGTTTTGGTGCTGCGGCACAGAGATGCAAGGGCCTTGGAGCGTGTCGAGTAGCTAGCAGCACCTGGAAGTTTCAGGGCGCTCAGATGTGTGCTCATGCCAAGGGAATTGAGAAGACAAGTGCAAAGTAAGTCTCTCGGGTTGCTTGTGGCACTTGGAATGTCGCATTTAGGAGCAGCATTAGTGGCTGGACATGCCCTTGACCTGGGCAGTGGGCTTGGGCATAAGATTTGTCAGGTTTTGCATGCCAGCACCGCGGGACTAACGCTCTTGGCGCTTCTGAGTGCCCCGGGGAGCTGGAGCCCCTCAACCCATCCCTCAGCCCGGCCGGGGAGCCCCTGCGGGGACACCTCCCGGGTCCGGGGCCCTGCGGGGGTCCCCGGGCAGACCCCGGCCGGAGAGAGGAGGCAGCCGGCTGGCTGGGGAGGGGCGGAGGGGGCGACGGGCGAGGGGATGAGGCAGTCCCTGCCAGCACCTCGACCTGTGAGGGGCCGGCGAGAAGCGCGGCTGGAGAGCCCGCCGGGGGGTCGGGGCTGGCGCCGGGGCTCCCCTCGCCCCGTCCCGCCGCGGGATGCCCGGAGCCCCTCGCCCCGCACTGGCCGCGCTGGAGGAGAAGGAGGAGGGAGGAGGAGGAGGAGACCGGGCTCTTTCACTCCCGCTCTCTGCAGAGGCTGAGGCAAAAGGCAGAAAAAGGAGGAGGGGAATGAAAAAGAAAGAGGGAGGAGAGGGAGTGAAAAAAAAAAAAAAAAAACAACAACCCACCCTAAGCCCAGCTTTTGCCGGTGCTGCTTGGATTGGATCTGGTTTGAGTTTCCTCTCTGCGGGCTTGTGCAGCAAGAGAGGAGGAGAGGGGGGAAGGAACTGCCGGGCTCACTCTTCCTCCGCAGCCTGAGCGCAGGCGGGTGCCGGGGCCGGGGAGCTGCGCCGGGCGCGGGTGCCTCGCACCTTGCTGCTCTCGGTGGCCAAAGAACCGCCTGGACTTCTCGAGGACCTGCAGCAAAAAGCCATCACTTCACAGACCTGACAGTTGCTCAGTGCCTATAGACTTGACGCGGGGTTTTTTTGTTTTTGTGTTTTTCTTTTTTTTTTTTTTTTTTTTTTCCAGGGGATTCTTTTTTAAAATTATTTTCCTCCCATATCTCTCAACAGCGGTTCGTTGAGCGTGTGGCAGTGGAGTCCGTTGCTTTGTTAACGACTTCGGGAGATATTTTTTAAAACTTTTTTTTTCCCCCCCTTCTCTACTTTGTTTTCTTTTCCTTAAAAAAAAAAAAAAAAAGAAAAAAGAAAAAAGAAAAAAAAAATCCTTTTGGGGGGAGGGGAGATGATCGTGCTGATGTGGAATAAGCGCTCCTGCTGTCTCCTCTTACTAGCCGCGGTCCTGATCGTGGAGAGCTCCCAGCTAGACAGCTCCAGCTCCAAGGTGAACTCCATCAAGTCCACCCTGATGGGGGAGGCTCCAACTCAGGCAACCAACAGATCTGCAGGCATTCACCAGGGACTGATGCTTGCTAGCAGTAAGAAGGGCAAAATGCTAGAGCAGATGGGAAAACCTCCCAAGCACTATCATCGGCAAGGAGAGGTAGGACATCACTTCATTGCTCCAGTGTCTGTCTGCATGCTATAAGCAAATAATTGCTGGGCTTCCCATTGCATTGCTTTCAAAGCTTTGCCATATTAAATTAATTAATTTACTTCTTTGGGGTTGTCTGGGACAATATAATCTCATAATTGGTGTTAAGAGCTGTGCAAGTGGGAGTTGGAAGGTTTTAAACCTTTCATTCTTCTCTATAGGATCAATAACTCATGGAAGAAAGAGTAATCTAAAACAATATAATCTTCAGAGTTTCTTTGTCTACCTCCTTCAAAGGGACGCTAGAAGTAAAGGAAGAAATTTCTTGTGAACTCTCAGACAGTAAGTGAATTGAATTTGAATAGGTGAGGAAAAACTGAGATGAAGTGAAAACTGTGTTTACAGCAATGAAACAAACTCAGTTTTAAAAATCACACCTAGCAAGTTGGTCTCTGATTCCCACCATGGAGGAAGATATAACCAAGCAAGCTGTCCCAGTGGTACAGGTTAGGGCACATTCATTTGTTTAATAGGACAGGAAATAAATTCTAGGTTTCTTGTCCAGAATATACTCCAGTGGTGGTGAAAGTTTTGTTTGGATATGTCCAGTTGAGATAAGCAGGGAGTAATAGCCCTGAATATGAAGTCTGAGTGTAAGGAAGACAGAAAAGGTTATAGAAACTTTATGAAAAAAGGATCCCGACTTATGCAGTCTTCTTTCCTCTCTATTCTGCTTAGAAACTTGGGAGTCTGACAGAAAATCATCTTTGTTCAACTGTCTTTGTGCAAACTATAAAGCAACATTTTAAACCATCAGTCCTCTACGTCCCTATCAAGTCTCAACTTGGGTGATATGTTGTGCATTGTGGTGTTGAAGAAGGTAGACTACTTCAGAAAATACAGATTTTATACTATTGGGTATTATTAGTACCTCAAAATATAGCTGCTTTTCATAAGCAACGAGCAGTGTAGCAGCAAGGGAACTGCCAAGATTCATCACTAAAAAGGCAAAATAACTCAATGCCTAAAGGGTCTGTATCTTGCCTACATTCTCCTTAAAGCAGCATAGAAGCTGCAAATTCAAGCAATCCATTGTATTTGCTGAAGTGTTTCACATCAGCTTTCTAATAATGGAATATTAGCATTTGGTATTGCGTGCAGACTTAATAACTGTGGTGGTAGTTTTGGGTTTTGCATGTGAGAAATTTGTTTTTCAACTACTCCAAGCTTTCTTTCCCTAGCCACTCAATTGTTTTATAATTTACCCAGAATTTGGTTGCCTCTCCTTACCTCTGAGCAAAGTTTAGTAACAGATTCTGTGCTGAAGTTTCATGTTACAAAAGTGCTATGCTCTTTCCTAGTACACATTGTAATAATTACTATGTTAAATCACCTTGAGGAAGTACAGGAGCATGATAAACTTTCTTACATATTCTCCTTGGGTTGGTTGGTTGGTTTGTTTCATTTTCTGTATATTCACAAAAAACTCAGTGTAGAGGACCTATTTTCCCACTGAGTGTTATCTCAGTCTCGTGAGCTTCAGTGTGGGTACTGGTGGTGCTGCACTGTACAGCCCTAAAAGCGATAAATAATTTTTGCCTTTTGGGGAAGTCTTGCCACCTTGCTTTATGTACAACATCCTTAGCAATTCAGTGTATATTCAGTGCAATGTTGTGAATGATTGATAATTCACCCAGCTCCTGGAAAACAAGTTGAACTGCCTACCAGTTGCATTTGCTCTGCTTACTTGCCACTTACTTGCCAAACTGGGTTGTTTGCTTGAGACTTCTAGTTACCAGTGTGGACTCACAAGGTACACTTCAAGTTAAGATTAGACAACACTGCAAGTATCTGTAACCGTAGAAGAGATGGCATGAACATTACGATGTTCTGTTTGTAGTACAAGCAGAGACCCCTGGAGAATCAGTGACTTTGGCTCCCAGGGAGCAAAGCCTGACCTCCCGTCAAGGGCTGTTGGTGCTGGCTTCGCCCTCACTCCCTGGGACTCCATCCCCAGCTCTGGTGCGGTTTGATGCAGATGTAGTCTGTGAAAATGACTCAGATTTGGGACCAATAATTGTAGATGTAGTCCGTGAAAATGACTCAGATTTGGGACCAATAATTGTAGATGCTACCTTTAGCCACCCACCGAAAGCAACACAATTAACACAGAATTGCAATTAAAAGAAGAAAAGGAAAAAAAGAACTAACTTTTGTGATAATGCTTTTTCTTTGGTGATAATTCCAGTTGTGGGATTGGTAAGGCACTGCGGTGTCACACGTCTCAACCAGTTAAGACATGATGTTTTCATAATCTTTTTTTAAGTTAGTACTTGATTTGTTTAGATTACTTTTGTATGTCATTTGCTAAAAGAACAGGCCTATACTTTTCTTTATAAAACAATCTATTACATCAGTGGAATTTATAATGTGTCAAATGTAGCAGTATCTTTCGTACCTTGGTAACGTTAAATGGTGAATTGAGTGTCGTTTACAGCTAGAAAACAGTTTTATTAAGGACCAAGGGTATCCAACTTAAAGAAAATTAATAGAATTTTGCTGTTATGGGAGCTCTGAGTTGTGCGTTCAACTCTCTACAGTTACATGTAGTGGAAATTAGAGGATTCTCACCAAAACTGATGAAAGGGCCATCAGCCAGCAACCTATTTGCTTGTTCAGCTTAGTAGAATAATGCACTTTCAGAACGTTTCTCTGATATGTTAACCTAACATTTTCAGTTATGTTAATTCTCAGGTCTAGAAGCAACTTGGGAGTCTTTAATCAGCAATAAATCAACAGATACAATAGTTCATGGCTTATCTAGAGTGTTGATGTATTTCAACTGGTAGTTACAGTGCTTCTGCCCAGAAAGGGAAGATCCACCACTCCTTTGTCAGGCAAAGTTCCAGATCAAATTAGTGAAAATACTCACATGAGCAAAGCTAGCTGATCTGGCTTGCTGGAGGGACTGATGGGACAAATGTGGATTTTAGTAAGACATTTTTATGTCTTTCTGAGGAATATTATTTATTTTCTGTTCTTATTCCCTTTACCACCTTGGATCAGAAGAGAATGAGAAGCATTGATGTGATAAATTGGTGAGATTTCAATGTCTTCACTGTTCTTCACTGTCACTCCTGTCTTCCCCTTTCTACGAACTGTTAATGTTTTCCCAGTTTCACAGAGAATCAGAAAGTATCTGCAGCATTTGCACAAGGGAAAAATATGCTCAGAAACAGGATTGTACAGTGCCTGTTAGACTAGGTTACTTTTTGGAGGCTCAGTATTATGTGCTGTCTGCCATCAATTTAATTTCAAAACTTGATTTAGTGAAACGGTTTCTAGGAACAGCTGACACCTCAGTACCATAGCCTCTCTGGGAAATTGTGCTGGATATATAATCTCTAAATAAATCCAGTGCAGTGAATAGACTCATAAAGGAAAATGGTCAGATTAGCAATGACGGTGGATTAATTTTTCTGCGTGTAAGCTATAGCTTCCACTGTGTGAGGGCAAGCTCACCCATGTGAGTGTTCTCACTCAACTATAGAGATGCAGCTTGAAAGGGAAAATCTCACGTATCGTAGCTGTGGTTGAGAGGTATAGCTGCTCCATAGATTCCTGGATGATGGCTCTGTCGCCTCTTTAACTCACTTCATCTTTTTGACTTCTTACCACTGGGTTAGAGTCCCCTCTCTCCTCTGAGGCTGCATCAGCACTAGGGTTTGCACTCCTGCGCACTCAACTGCTTTTAGTGATCTGGTAGACTGATATCTACTGAACTTTATTTCCATCTGTTTTCCTTCTTTATTCATGGGCACTATCATCTTCTGCCCTTTCCAAGTCCTGGTCACAAGCCGTTATTTCAGCTCTTTCCCCAGAAAGATGTTTCTTTCGTTCCCTTTGCTGTCATGTAGCTGGTTAGGTTTGTGCTTCCTGCTGGGACTGTCCTTCCCACGTGCCCCACACACAACGGGAGCAGCAGCAGCAAAGGGGAGAACTGGGATGGCCAAAGGAGGGGACTGGCACAGCTGAATGAGTGATAATGAGGTCTAGAGAAGGTGTGAATATCTGGGAGTCTTAACACTGTGGAGGCACAGTAGACAGATATCTGATAAGCATTTGTATTCCAAATGTACTCAGTTCCATTTTTAAAATGTAATTTTTAAAAAACTCTATCACAGCTTGATCTAAGAGGCTTGAGATCACAGAAGCCAAACCAAAAAGGCATTAATCCAAACGGCTAAGTTGACACTGATCTCATACCTATCAGCACATGGATATACATGTGTTTCTTGAACAGGACGTAGTTACCCACAAGGACTTGCTAGAAAATGCTTGGATGATGCTTTGTAGCAAGTAAAACAGCATGAGATGTAGTAATTGACTGCAGTGCCATGAGAATGTTACAATAAAATGTACCAAAGACACCAAAAATGTAACCACAATATCTTGAATAGCTAGCAACCAAGACAGTATAAATTATTTCTCCACAGGATTAAAAATAAATTAATTACAATACCTAGAAATTACATCCAGCAACAGCTGCTTTTTTTTATATATAAAAAAAAGAAATACAGAATTGCTAAATCTGCAGAAGTCACCAGAGAATGTATTGTTTGCTCTTGCTGTTTACTGTTAGGAATCTGGGTTTACGGGCAGCAGTCTTGCTAAATAGCCGAGTGGCTTGTCTCTTGATTGCAACAATGGGATGCAGTGTATTATCTCCTTCCTGAGTCAAGCTTGGCGTCCCCTTTAATTTGTTGTTATTTTTTGACTTCTTAATATAGAGCAAAAGCTCCTATAAAGTGGCTTTACTACAAACTATTTCCTATTAATGTTGCAACAATGCCTAGAAAACCTTCAGGACATTGATGTGCGCTTGGGTGTGCAAATGGTTAGGAAGAGTTGGTTTCTGTCTGGAGAGTCTTTCAGAGTCTAAGGACACAAAAGATGATGAAGCATGATTCCATTTTGCCTTCAGAAAAATGACTCTGATTAACTCATTATGTTTGATTAACTGATGCTTTGCAGATGCAAATATAGCACAAATTTAATTTTGATTTTAATTATCTCAACACCGGATGTATCTTGCAAGCACTTCACATCTCATGGTTTGTCAGTTGAGCCTTTGGTCCTTTTACAGTTGTACTTACAAATGCCTCACTCTGGAAATGTCATTTAGGAGGAATTTAACTCTACCAAGGAGGAGTCCCATGAAGCTCCTGCTTTGTCTGTTTTTCAAGCTTTGCTTTCCTCTTCAGGTTTTCTGTATCTGGGATTTTATTTTTTTTTACTACATCCAAACAAATTTTATATATATGTAAAAAATTTTACATTTCTGTTAATTTGGGGAACACCTTTGAAGCAGAGACCTTCCTACTTGGGCTTGCCGAAGTCCTTGCCAAGTCCATGCTAACACCACTTGCACACACTGGTTGTGACTGGCAAGAGTCAGAGTGCAATGGGCCAGACTTGGAGCCAGCAGCCCCCAAATGGCCCATCATTGGCACGTGGCTTGTCACCATGTTCCACCGTGCTGTTGGGAAGCTTTCTGTTGATGTCGGCACTGTAGTCATTAGATATTTATGACAGATTTGAGGTGTCGAAGTTTGTACGACACTACAGAAATGGCAAAGAAAACTAGGAGCCACTTCCCTTCCTGCAATTTTTTCAAATTTTATTTTCTTTTTTTTTAGAACACTGAGGATAATTCTTTGGAAATCCTTGTCTTTCAGTGCCATGTTCTAGGCTGTGTTTCTGGTACCTTTAGGGTGAAATCAGTTTCTGTGAGTTTCATATGCATGGATGTGAAAGGTCCATACAAAAGCCAAGAACATAAGAAGGTTTGTTTTGTTACATTTTAAATATTAATTTTGCCTGCAAAAGTCTTTATTTTCATTAGACAATATGAACATTCATCTTTTTTGATCAAGTATAGGATGTGCAATGACCATGTGTGTCCCAAATCATCACTTTTCTTCAGTATAATTTTTCCCTTTTTGATTGAAGGGTGA
This sequence comes from Coracias cyanogaster, assembly GCA_033124195.1. Taxonomy (NCBI): domain Eukaryota; kingdom Metazoa; phylum Chordata; class Aves; order Coraciiformes; family Coraciidae; genus Coracias; species Coracias cyanogaster. Next base: position 143,675 of record JAVSBS010027769.1, on the reverse strand, counting down.
ATTTTAATGGAAAATTTCGTGAACACAAAGCAATTTTCAAATTGCAATGAGATGTGAAAATAGGTCTATTTGTGATACTTCCAAGCTCATTACAAAATCCTTCACTCTAGAATGAGCTACAGAAAATAGTTTTAGAAAGAGAGATATGATGAGAAAGGATATATATGGTCACACTAAATGACAAAAGCACAACAGTTTTCAAATAAAACGATGAATTGTCTTCATCTTAGTTCCAGTTTTCTTGGGATCAGCCCTAAATCCATCCATGATTTATAAATTTGTGTTCACACAAACAAAATGTGAGTTATGAAAACAAATGGCTATAAACACACGGTAGGAATGTGGAGTTCACCCATTTAGCAGCTATTTTATTCTTACAAAAGACAAGGGCAATGCTACAAAACAGAAAAAAGGTTTAGGCGTTGTTGGTTTTTTTTTTTTTCCCCCTCAAAGAACATAAACGCATGGTTCAGCCCCTTGGGACTTTCTTAAAGCTAAGCTTTGATACGATTGAATTTTCATACGCACAGTAATGAATCTTGGAGACATGCATGTTGCACATATGTAGTACAAATGGCACTGGTTTAGCATTTTTAGCAGTAAGCGAAGGTGGGCTGTTCTGCACATGCTCAGGAATGAGGTGTTGCTTCACTCTGCGAGCCCTCTGCCTCATTCTCCATGCATCATGTAAGTGTGAACCAGGCTGTGCATGCTTTTAAAAGCATATTTATCAGTCCAGTGAATGAGAGGACAGGGTTCAGTTCTACGCGTTTTGGCAGCATGAGTTGAGCGAGGCAGAGACTTGCTGTCAGTGTGATCTCTTCCCTGCAAGTCTGAAATGCTTTAGCAGGGATCTCTTAAAAGGAATTGCAAACAGAATACGTCTATGTTGCAGCAGGACACTTTTATTCTTGGAATCTCATTCTTAACTAGAATGGCATCAGGGAAAGTAATGCATTTGATGGGGGAAAATCTCCTTTAATTTTCCTTTTGCACAGAGCAGGGTAGTTTCCAGAATTGTGTCTTTTGCTCTGTGTTCCTACAGAAAATGGTGCCCCTCTTCTTGACAGCCTGCTACAGTGGTTTAAGCCCACCCAGCTGGCCCTGAACACCATGTAGCCACTTGCTCAGTCCTAGCCGCTTCTGGTGGGATAGAGGGGAGAAAACACAACAAAAGGCTCAAAGGCGGAGAAAAGGGACAGGGAGGGCTCACTCACCAGCTATGGTCAGAGGGAAAGACAGACTCGACTTGGGGAAACAAAATCAGTTTAATTTAAATAAAACCACTACTAATTTACTAGTTGAGTCACAAACACTAAGAAATACAACCAGATGTTAAAAACACCTTCCCCCCACCCCTCCCCTCTTCCCATGCTCAGCTCTGCTACCTCCTCCCCCCAGCAGCACAGGGAGCAGGGAATGGGGGTTGCTGTCAGTCCTAGTCCATTCCATGTTGTTTCTGCCTCTCCTTCCTCCTTAGAGGGAAAACTCCTCACAGTCCTCCCCTGCAGGAATGTGGCATCCCTCCCATGGGAAACAGTCCTCCGTGAACTTTTCCTACCAGCATGGGTCCCTTCTCCAGGCTGTGATGCCCCCACCAATGGATTACTCTAGCATGGGCCTTCCTCAGCGTCATGGACTTCTTCGGGAGCAGTTCCCTGCTCCAGCATGGGGTCCTACATGGGCTGCAGACAGAATTCTGCCCCACCATTGATCTCTGAGGGCTACAAGGGCTCAACCTGCCATCTCACCATGGGCCAAAGGGACGTGGCTGCTCTGGCTCTCCTCCCACAAACAAAAGAAGCTCCAGACAAAAAGAACTGGCTTGGCATATTTTTCCCTTCTTAAATATGTTATCGCAGAGGTGCTGATTTGCTCAGCCTTGGCCAGAGGCAGGTCTGACTTGGAGATGAAGTGGCTTCTTGAAGCTTCTTTCAGAAGCCCAAGCCAGTAGCCCCCTCCCCTGCTACCAAAATCCCTCCAGATACAAACCCAACACACCTGGAAAGATTCTAAAGCTGGACATTTTTCTGTAAAACAAGATCTTTGGAAGTGGAAAGAGAACTATATGTAAAACCACTAACAGGAATGGAAAATGTTAAGCCTAACTGATGTAGTTGGTGTTAACTTAGTTCAATCATCTTCAGAAGTATCAGAATTATTTAGACTATACTAAAAAAAAGGTATGGACAGATGTGCTACCATCTTGTATTTAACTTTTTTGCTTTCACATGACTGTCTCCCCTCCTTTTAGTTGTTTTTTTGTTTGGTTGGTTTTTTTACAGCAAAACTCTCATGTTTCATCAAGTACAGCCAGGGTACTCTGGGTGGCCAGCGATAGGTACTCATGTCAACAAAAAAGAAGCCATAGAAGTCTAGGCCCTGTGTTTAACCACGGCTTGGGGCCCATCTCAAATAGCTTGGGTCGTTTTCTGAACTCACTACTGAAAATAGTGATTTGGGGCTTCCTAATGCCACAAGTTCTAAGGAAGATTCCATCTGCCACACATTCTTATGGCTAGAATTCCTGGTGTGCCTTATTTCTTCTTACCAGGGGTGTGTTCATGTGGAGCACAATGCAGAGGTGTGTTGGTTTATGTGGTTTTTGTTCAGAATGAGTTTTTATAAAGTATGGGTTTAAAAGGAGAAAAACGTCTGTCCAATATGACATAGAGAAGCAAGCAAGACATGATGTGAGGGAGCCTTGGGCTTGGCAGACGGTTTGTCTTTGCAGTGTGTCTTTAGTAGTAGCTGAGTTAAAAATGGCCAGTGAAGCTTCTGTTGGCCCGACCTGGCAGGGCTAGCACAGACTGCAGAACTTGCAATATTTCTTTGTTTCTTTTCTTTTGGCTTGAAAATGAGAGAACAGAGCCTATCTCCCATACAGTTCCTTGTGAATTTCCTAGGAGACCTAAGATCATGCTTTCTGCTTAAAAAAGAAAAGTTTGTGTTTCTGTCTTGTGGGACATTAGGTTGTCCAGGACACACAGACTGTGCTGTGAGTCTCTTACTTCTCTTTGGTAGGAGGAGTATTGGGTGTATACTTACTTTCTTTTTGAAACATAATGTCCCCTGTCATTCTTCAGATGAGAGGGAAGGAGAGAGGAGATGTCAAATGGCCATTTCCTCTTTTAGAGGTAGACAGGACAATGGCATTTCTTACTAAAGAAAGAGCTACAAATGGTGATTGCATAGTTAACATACAGCTTTTACATAGAGGGAGTCCATATGGTGAGTAACATGAATGGATAATAATGGAAGAAGCAGAAGGGAAGAAAAAGTTGGGTACTATCCTGTGTTTGCATTAGGGAACAGGGCGACCATTCAGCAGGCTAGAAAAGGTGACATGGCTGGTGTGATATCTGATGATAAATTAATGAGTATTTATGGAGATAGACAGCTTGGCATAATTACTCTCCCCTTTGTGGGGGGATTATCTCACTAATTCCCTGAGATGATGGGAGCCACTAAGTAAATATGAAGACTGTTTCATGTATTTAGCATAGCCTGAAAATTTTACCAGACTTGTCATTCTTAAACTTCAGTTTGTCATCCACTCAGGTAGTAATAATACCACCTGACCCACATAACCAACCACATGACACAATGTGTGAGCTGAACACTATGGAGTTGCCCAGTGAGACTCGAAGTTGTTCTTCCAGACCCTCTCAGTTCCTCTTACTCCCAGAAAAGCTAAATTTGCAATGTTTATTATTTATAACCAAATAGTTCAACCAAGTCATGTGGTGGGGAAAGAGAATGGTTGTGGGTCAGAAGGAAGAACGGAAATGCTGGGAGCTGTGAAATGACCAGGAAACCAGGAGGTTGCCATCTCTTTGCACATCTTCTCCAAGGTAGAGCCAAGCGTTAATGCTGACTCATATGTCATCTTAGGGGAAATGAGAAAAACTGCCTATCAAAAGTTAGGCTTAAAAGTCTACTTTATATCTTGGTAGAGGGGCTGAACTGCTTAGCTGCATTAAAATATTTTTGTAATTGTTTGAATAAATAGAAGGTTTTAAAAATGCTCTTCAGGAATGCTTGTAAACTTCTGTGCTTGGTTTTGTCCCCATTGCTATCTTCCAGACAGCATCCAATTCCTCGCCAAGGAAATGGCTTTTTAACAAGAAGAATCCTCTGGAAATTACTTTCTGAGGGGGTCCTTGCCACAGCAGCTGTAACAAATTGGAACTGAACTTCAGTCCCAGTTGTTTTTTATTGTTAAAAGGATAAGTGACCAAGCGGATACTTGTATTATAGCTTCACGACAATTTATTAAGTATAAAATTGTAGTGTGTGGTGTTGTCTAACCAGAAGATTAAGGTTTTCTCTGTGGAGGGAAATTTCTCTCAGACTTTGTACCAGTGCTTAAGCTGAAAGAGGCTGAGAAAGTCTTGCTGATCCTAAACTGTCCTGTGGTTAGACCAACTTAGGGTTTTCCTTCCACTGAGACCTTGGTGCTGGGTCCTAGCCAGTGATGTCAGAGCAAGCTGAGCATAACCAGCATAAGGCAGCCGAAAGGAAGAGTCACGGCACTGCACTCTAATGCGTGCTGATACATTCCCTGCTGTGTAAACAAGTCTCCAGGGGGGGCATTTTCTGAGCAAGTTGGTTTTGAGTAACAGCATAGCTCAGATTATGCTAACTGGGAAACATTTTTGGCATGATTTTCCAAATTAGCAACATAGAGTCCAGGGAGGTCAAGAAAGGAAACCTTGGGATGGTACAGGCTGCTTCCTTGTGTCTCTGAGCAGGGTTTGCCAGCTGGAAAGGAGTTGCAGTTCTGCTCACCTTCCCTCCAGGCCTCTCTGCTCCAACTTTGGGACCAGCAGGGAGGATAAGGAAGTTTCTGTCCCTTCATTTCTTTAGAAAAGTGGCTAGAATGGGAAAGAAGATGTATCTTTTATTATGTGGGAAATAGGAGGTGCTAAGTTTGGGTATTGCACAAATATATAAAACATGCTAGATAGTGTAAAATTCTCTAAGAATTTCAGAGGTAGGAGCTGGGGCTTTCTTTCCCTATGTATTTATTTATAGGCATATGAAAATCTTAGTTTAATTATTATCTAAACAACAGTGGTACGCAGAGATAAATCATAAATTAAAATGCATTTGTTGTTGTTATTGAAAATGCAAGAGCTTTTTTTATCTTTGGATTTCACTGGAAGCATAGAAGAAACAATTGGCTGGACCGCTGAAGGGAGACAGTTCTCAGGTGGTTGGAAGAATGAGTTTGAAAGTCAAAGTTTCATATTTAGCTCTTCCCCACTTGCTTTCCTAATTGTCAAACTGGGAAGCACATATTTGGCCCTGTGCTTGACAGGGATTTTGGATAGCTTTATTAAAAAAACATTTGTAAAATTTTTAAACGCCTTCATACATGGAGAGGACTCACTGGCAGAAGATGTTTGCTGGAAATGCATCATCTGTTATTAGTGCACTTCACGGAGCTCAGGTTATGGAGGGTTTAAATACTGGATAGCAAAACTAGAGACATTCCTTGGTAAAGCAGATTTCTAATGAGCTTTGTGGGTCAGGTTTCCTCCTTCCCCAGGCATGCCGACCTCACTGTTGCTGTTGTAGGTTTGGGATTTGGAGTTGATTTTGTTTATGACAGTCAGAAGGATGGTGCCTTTTCTTAAACACTGTCCTCTTAAGCTATCAGTGAAAGATAGATAAGAGAGTCTTTAATACAGGCACACATGTGCACCGCAGGTGCAAAGGGAACTCAAACTGTTTATGAGCACAGAAAGCTCCATGAACAAAAAAGGCAGAAAAGAATGTTGTCATTTTAAGGAAAAAATAGGTTTTAAGGCCCTTTTAAAAATAAAGCCAAAAAATAATAGAAAATGGACTGCAGAGTGTCTGTGTAACAGGGATTAGCACTGGGAAAATCTGTCATTTTTCTGAACAGGCTTGTATCACAGTCAGACCTGGCTAGCCAAGATACAATTCAACACTGGAGGTGGTATCCGCTTCCAGACTCTAGTCTCAGTGAGTTACCCACAAAATCCCCCTCCTACAGGAACAAACAGATTAAGAAAAGGATAGCGCTGTCATAACTCTGTTTTAAAGGTTTTAGATTAATAGAAGCCAGTGCCTACATTGCACAAACACGTATGACAGCAGTGTATGAATTCCAGATATGGGGTCCAGTTGTCACTCTTGAATATGGTGGGACTGAAGTCTATTTTACAGCTAAATGGTCAGAATGGAAGGGTCAAGGATAGGGAAGAAGAGAAAACCCTGTATTTTCTATAACAACAACATGATGATACCTTCACTTGTTCAGGAACAGCCTTCAGGTCCAGAGGGGAACATCTGTAATGGTGGTGATAATTCAGTACTCAAAGAAGTGATGTAACTTACTCCCCTCAAGCACTGTTTCCCAGCAGATGCACCAAAAAAATGTGGCCACAGAAGCAAGTTCATGCTGCCCAGAAATGCCATACTTCAGTTCCTTACTCTGCAAAATGTGCTATCTCATTGCCCATCTGATTCCAGAGGTGCCACGTGCTTCTGCACAGAAAGCCATCTCAAAGGTTAGTCTCTGTTTATAGATAGGTTGAATGTGAAGGGTATTTATGTACCTAACTCCTTGAATATTTTCCATGGGGATTAGGTTCTGCATTCCTGTAGGGAGTGGGATTGTGGCCTTTTCCATGCAGGAGAGAAATTCAGCACAGAGGAAATTGTCCAGCTGAGACTCCCTCGCTGCAAAGTATGCTCAGGGACAAGGAGCCCTCTTGTCTTTCATCAGCTATGTAAGACAGTCTGAATTTGGTCATCAGGATAATTCTTTGTAATTATTATTACAGAAAAAAATAGAATAATTTATGCTTTTCCCTCAACGATGATATAACGATCTGAGTGACAGATCTGTATCTAATCTACCAGACAGTTCTTCTGGCCCTTCTGTATGGGTTTCGATCTCCATCCAGAAAAAACCTTTTCTTAAAGCAATGTCTTTTTTTTTTTTTTTTTAATGTAAAACTGGACAAGGATGCAGAGATGTTGCAAGCAGAGCTGTAGCGTTTCGCTTTAATGAGCCTCTTCCTGACCCACCCTATGTAAAGCAGTTGACACATCATGTGTTGTGCAGCTGGGACAGCTACCCTGGCACATCTATCTGACACATGAATGTGTTGACTGTGGCCTTTTGGAAGCACCGGACCCATGCTGTTCTCCAGAGATATGTCTAAGTCATTTCCCAGATACTGTGGATATAGCAGTGGTAGAAGCAAGAGCTGAAGTGGAATTCAGTCATTCAGAATTAGCTGATTCTGTAAAAACAGATTGCACAACAGAGATGGACACTCAGTTTCTGGGTTTGATTTCCTCTCTCCCCTGGTTTGACCTCCAGTGCTCCTTCTGGCTGTTGGTCAGCATTCAGGTCTCAAGCTGTAGAGCTTGTGTGTGTTATCTTCTTGTTTCGGATGATTTTTTTTTTTTTCTTTTCCCCAAGTGAAAGACTTTTGTGATGTAGCACTTAAATTTCAGTTTTACTCCTTGACTGAAGGGTAGACTAGTTTCTGTGAGATATCAGCTGGAGGGCTTGAAAGGCTGCTTAGGTGGTGCAGGGCTGAATTTCAGCCAGGGTGATCCATGCTGCTGAAATAGCAGGAGCAGACAAGACCAGCCATGAATACCATTTGTGGATTGTTGATGGTTCAACACGTGTCTGTTACTGCAGGACAGGGAGCTCTGCTGCTCCCGGTGCTGTTGACCTCACTGGAAGCCTTCGTGCTTGCATGCTTTGACCACTTGTGTTAGTAAACTAACACACTGCTTTTACTTTTGATCTGCTTCTGTCCTAAATGACCCTATTGACAGGAAATTAATTTAAACAGTAGCTACTATAAGACATTTTGTGAACATTTGCTTCTTCTAAAGTTTATTTTCACAGTATGTTTCACCTGAATATTTTCCAGAACAAAAACCTCAAATACTTTGCTTTCATGATAACATGTGTGAGGCTGATCCTTCCAGCCTGCCTCACAAAACACTCTCTTAATACTCAGCCTTAATTTTATTTATAAATATAATACTAAAGTTAATGTTTCAAACCAGTACTTTCTTACCAGACTAATGACAGGTCAAAATCTAAGGACACCATTTCTGGCAAGTAATTTGCCACTGCTCTTCAGATGCTTGTGTGAATGGAGTGGCAGCTCAAGTACAAAAACTTTGAAGAAGCAGAATTGCCAAGGGATAACTCATTTCATAACTTATTATAATAACTAGTAACCATTCAGTAGACATGAAAAAATAAGCAAGACTAACCGGCCAGCTTTCACAATGCAGGGAGGTTATAAGCAAAGTTTCACACAAACTTTTTAGAGACTGATGCTGTTCAAGTTATTGGTAAATTGTCTGGAAAACAGGGGATTAGTGAGGCACAGAAGTTTTTAATGAATATATTCAGAAAAGTAAGAACTTAAATGGGCTACAAAGAGTTCCAGTAAATTTGAGTATACTGAGCATTTGAGATATAAAACCCACAGGTAAAAGTCCATTTTTATGGTATAAAGCAACATGTATGGCATAATGTGATGGCACTTAGGCATATAGAGTGACAACTTCTAAATTGGAACTACTTTAGCTATCAGTTAATAGCAAAGCATCAGCAAAGAGAAAAAGAAAACAAATATTTTTTTAAAAAGAAGCCAAGCAGAATATCAGGAACTGAGAACAAAGCAGAGAGCATTTTTGCACTACTTCTAAGTTGATGGTGTTAATAACAGTTGATAACTGTTAAAAGAAGTCAGGGTTAGATGGGGGAGGAGGACAGCTGGGATGATCAGAGCAGCAGTACTGCTTTAACACCGGAGAAATTAAATAGGATGCAATGCTTCTGTTTGGAAAAGGCATGCCCATGGGAGAACAGGACAGAGAGATATAAAACAATGAAAAGTGAAAAAAGGTGAAAGGGGAGCAATCACTCAGTATTTGCTATAGAAGGGGAGCCAAGAGCAGACAGTGTGAAATTATCAGAAAGCCAGGAACTACTTTTTCATATTGTATAGCTCATTGCCACATGATGCTGTGGGAGCCATATGGAACGCTCAAACGGAGATGAGACAGATGCAGAGATGAGAGATTGCAGTGGTAGGTACTGAATACAGTGGTAAAACTTCGAGCTTCAGATGTGTCTAAGCTGCTGTTGGCCGAAGCTGGGAGAATCATCTGGGAGAAATCCTTCTGTAGTTGCCTATGTTCTTACTCCTTGGAGTATTAGTAGTATTGATTAAGGGATCAGGAGCACAAGTAGTGTTCACCTTTATCACTCCAGTTGCAGGGAACAATGGGGGAAGAAAAAGGAAGATCCATTAGATCAATACCTGGCTCTGAGCCTGGTGTCACCAGAAGAGCTTTGGGTTTTTTGATCATGGATTGGTTTACACCACACCAGGGCTGCTGGTGACAGACAGGGTACACCTGTCTCAAAGGGGGAAAAGGATTTTTGCACAGCAGTTAGCAGGGCTCATCAAAAGAGCTTTAAACTAGATTTGAAGGGGGAGAAGGATGAAACCTGTCTTGCTGGAGATAAGCCTGGGGGTGGCGCATCGATATTTGTGGGACAATGTGCTAGCGAGGTCCTTAAGTCTGCCATCCCAGTAGAGGTAGGGGACACAGTGTCATGTGATGGCAAAGACAGAAGGGATATTGATGGGCTAGAAATCATGGAAGTGCCTGGGAATGGTCAGGCAGGAATTAGGCCTTCTCCCCCCACAAAAGTAACACAATCAATAGCCCAACTGAAGTGCATCTACACCAATGCACACAACATGGGCAACAAACCAGAGGATCTGGAAGCTGTTGTACAGCAGAAAAACTGTTATAGTTGCCATCACAGGAACATGATGGGATGATTCACTCAACTGGAGTGCTTCATTGGATGGCTATAAACTTTTCAGAAGGGATAGGCAAGGAAGGAGAGGTGGTGGAGCGGCCCTGTATGTTAGGGAGTGCTTTGATTGTCTTGAGCATAATGATGGCGACGATAGGGTTGAGTGTCTATGGGTAAGAATCAGGGGGAAGGCCAACAAGGCAGATATCATGATGAGAGTCTGTTATAGACCACCCAGTCTGGATGAAGAGGTAGATGAAATATTCTATAAGCAGCTGGGATAAGTCTCACAATCACAACTCCTTGTTCTCATGGGGGACTTCAACTTCCCAGATGTCTGCTGGAAATACAAACCAGCAGAGAGGGAACAGTCTAGGAGGTTCCTCAAGTATGTGACGCAGCTGGTGAGGGAGCCAACAAGGAAAGGTGACCTGTTGTTTGTGAACAGAGAAGGACTTGTGGATGATGTGAAGGTTGGAGGCCATCTTGGGCATAGTGATCATGAAATGATAGAGGTTTTGATTCTCAGAGAAGTAAGGAGGGAAGTCAACAGAACTGCTACCTTGGACTTCCGGCAGACTTTGGCCCATTTAGGGGCCTGGTTGACAGTGTTCCTTGGGAGGCCGTCCTGAAGGGCAAAGGAGTCCAGGAAGGCTGGATGTTCTTCAAGAAGGAAATCTTCAAGATGCAGGAACAGACCCTCCCTATGTGCCAAAAGACAAGCCAGCAGGGAAGATCAGCCTGGCTGCTAGAGAACTTTGACAGGAATTCAGGAAGAAAAGGAGAGTTTATGAGCTTTGGAAGAAGGGTTGGGCAATTCAGGAGGACTACAAGGATGTTGTGAGGTTATGCACAGAGAAAATTAGAAGGGTGTCGAGGTTTAGGTTCAATCCACGAGACCTACAACAGATCCTCTCTGTTAACTCCTCTTCCCCCCCACCAAATAGAGGAAGATAAAGAGGATAAGGGAGAGAGACTTATGACCCCCTCCCTAATGGGAGAGGAAGGGAATGAGAGAGGCTTCC